>JANBPT010000210.1:0-55999 GCA_027575765.1 Tieghemiomyces parasiticus
CGACGGTCGGCTTTACCAATGGAGGTCAGGGGCAGGGCCTCCATCGACACAACCACCTCCGGGACCATGTAGTGGGGAAGCTTAGCCGCAATATGCTCCTTCAGCGCATCGACCTGGACATCAGTGGGTGAGATGTAGACGACCAGGCACTTGCCTTTGACCAGGGCCACAGCGTTGGCTACACCGGGGAAGACCTGGCACGTACTTTCGATCTCACCCAGCTCGATACGAAAGCCGCGTAATTTCACTTGGAAGTCCTTGCGGCCTAGAACTTGTACCCCTCCATCATTGAGCCAGCAGCCCATATCACCCGTACGGTATATTAGGCCAGGGGCGAATGGATTACCCACAAATACCTTGCTGGTCAACTCAGGTCGCTTCCAGTAACCCTCAGACACACCAGTCCCGCCAATACAGATTTCACCTGGTCGGCCGATAGGTACGGGGCGTAACTGGTCGTCCAGGATGAGACACAGCATATTTGCCATAGTAGTTCCGACGCTGATGTTGGCCTCAGATGTGATCAGTCTACCATGACTGAAAATGGTCGCTTCCGTGGCACCGTAAACGTTATATAGCCGAACCCTGTCAGACCATTTAGCAACAGCACTAGGTTGGAATGCTTCACCACCGACCAGGAGGTGGGTTATGTTGCAGTAATCTGCGGGTTCAAGGGCCGCCAGGACCGAAGGGACTAGGAAGCAGGCCGTGATGCGATGTAAGTCATTAAGAAGCTCCCCATCCTGGAAAACCAGGGTTCCACCGGCATGGAAGGCACCAAACATCTCGATTAAGAGAGCATCGAAGGAGAGGTTGGACATCTGGAGAAACCGGCAGTCGGGGAGCAACTGGAAACGTTCACTAAAAGCCAGGATAAAGTTGGCCAGGGAGCGGTGGGCGACCTGGACGCCCTTCGGCTGGCCAGTAGTTCCCGAAGTGAACACAATGTAGGCCAAGGAGTCAGGGGTATGCTCAATGGGATGTACTATAGACTCTTGCGTGGAATTGGTCAAGGCGCGGTCCGCATAGATAACTCGCTCCTGCGTGAGCCCAAGTTCGGCAACTAGATCGCTTTCAGTGGAATGGGTCACCACCCATGGGTCGTCCAGAAGGTCTACCATGTAGAGGAGGCGGTCCGGGGCGTTGTTGGCGTCCATGGGCACGCACACACCTCCCAGGAGGAGTACGGCAAGGTAGCTGAATATGAACTCAGGGCTGCGCGTAAATAAAAGTACCACTCGGTCGCCACAACGAGCGCCTTGGCTATGCAGGACAGCGGCAATGGCGCAGGCCCGGCGGTACACCTCGGCGTAGGTGAACTGGTCGGTGGCGGACTCCAGGGCAATGGCGTCAGCACGAGTGGCCAAATGCTGGGTGAAGAACTGGTGGGCCAGCCAGTCCTTCTGCGGGAAGTCGATGGTGATGCCGTCGGACCACTGGCTGACCAGCGCCTGCTCTGCTGCAGGCAGGGTCAGGATGTTACCAAGTTTTCCAGTATGGCCGGAGACAATGGCAGCTAAGCAATGGTCGATGAAGTGGACTAGGTAGTGGGCGTAGCTCGGGTTGCAGTGTCGGGTCTGGTAACTCAGGTTCAGCATTAACGTATCATCCTGGTCATAGAAATTGGCAGTGTACGCATACT
This sequence comes from Tieghemiomyces parasiticus, assembly GCA_027575765.1. Classification (NCBI taxonomy): domain Eukaryota; kingdom Fungi; phylum Kickxellomycota; class Dimargaritomycetes; order Dimargaritales; family Dimargaritaceae; genus Tieghemiomyces; species Tieghemiomyces parasiticus. Next base: position 1,643 of record JANBPT010000210.1, read on the forward strand.
CTGTAAAGTTTTGTCCGGAACGAGGGACGTAGTTGATTTGGTCGGTACGGGCGGAGGTCGTGGTCTCGTAGTTGTCGTAGACTAGGAGGGAGTTGAACAGGTCACTATCAGCATCCAACTTAGCCCACCGCTTGATATCGACTAGACTACATTGTTCGTACGCGGTGAGAGCCCCCGAGTCCGCATTGACTTGACGGAGGAAATCGGTGATAGTGCGGTTGTGGTCAACTCTAACGCGTAGGGGTAGAGTATTAATGCACATACCCACCATACCTTCGATGCCAGGGACGGGCACGTTGCGACCCGACACGAGCACACCCAACGTAACCTCCTCATTCTCGCCAAGGTACCGCGCTAAGGTTAGGGCCCAGACGGCGCGAAGTAGGGAGTTTACGGTCAGCCCCATCCCACAGCAGAACTGTTTGATGGCGAGGAGGCTGGTGGACACGGGCTGACTAATCTCACCGTGCTCAATTGGCTTGGCGTTGGGCTCTTTGGGGAACTGGATGGTGGGGTGCATCTTGACTCCATCCAGATTATCCCTCCAGAAAGCCATCATGCCTTCCTGGTCAATGTGGGTCAGATGCTGGATAAATTCATGGTACTGGGGCCGTGGCTGAGTCTTCACGCCGTGGTAATACTCCAGGGATTCGGCTATCACGATACTCTCCGACCAAGCGTCGAGCAAGGCGTGGTGGATCGTGGTGCAGAACAAGTGACGATCAGCCGGACCGTGGTAGACAGCAAAGCGAATCAGCGGACCAGTCAGGGTGAACCCACGCGCCCGGTCGGCGGCAAGGTGGTGGTGCTCGGCCTGATCAAGGCTTGCCAGGGGCTGGTCATGGTAGGTCCACTCGAAATCAGTGTCACGGAGTACCACCTGGAGGAAGGCATGCTGCGACTGGTCGGTGGGGACGAGGAACTTGGTACGCAGGATCTTGTGGGATTGGACGACCTGCGACCAGCTCTGGTGCAGTTTGGCCACGTCAAGCGGGCCCGTCAGGTCGTATGTCATCTGCACCATGTAGGTGCTGGGGTCTTTGAGAGTGCTGACGAGAAACCCCTGCTGCAGGCTGGACACGGGCAAGATATCCTCGATGGCCCCGGGCTCAACACCCAAGCTTGTCGCAACCTCAGCAGTCAGATCATCTATAGCCACCCCAGAGGAAGCAACGAGTTCAAACGGCTGGTAGGCCATCGTGGTCAAGGGCGAGCTATCAAATTCTATGATACCGGCAAGCGCCGCAGGGGTGCCGTACTGGAATATCTGCGCGATACTGACATGGATCCCATGGTCACGGCACAGTGAGGAGAGCCGGATGGCCGAGATGGAGTCCCCACCCAGTTGGAAGAAGGAGTCATGCGTATCGATCTCTGCCGCAGACAGGTTAAGTGTTTGAGCCATGGCCGCCACAACTAGGCGCTCCGCGTTGTTGCGGGGGCCCTGCGTCGTGCTACCTCCATTGCGAACCAGTAGCGTAGGAACCAGCTTCTTAAGAGAACGGCGGTCCGCCTTGCCGTTATGGCTGAGTGGGAACTGGTCCAGGGCGAAGGTGACTGTGGGTACCATATAGGCCGGGAGACGGGCAGCAGTAAAGGCCCTGACTTGGCAGACCGGTACGCCTTGGGGGGTTACAAAGGCGTACAGCTTACCATCCAACAGGACGGCCGCCGCCGATTCGACATCGGGGGTTTGGAGAATAACCGCCTCCACTTCGGTCAGTTCCACACGGTAGCCGCGGACCTTGACCTGGTCGTCCTTCCGGGCGATGTACTCCAACTTGCCGTCGAGCAGCCAGCGACCCAGATCGCCCGAACGATATAGTTGACCCTTGCCGGTGAACGGATTGGGCACGAACTGGGTACGGTTCAGCTCAGGGAGGTTGAGGTAACCGCGTGTCACACAGGGACCGCCGAAACAGATTTCACCTGTGACCCCAAAAGGTACGGGACGCAGCTCAGCATCCAAGATGTAGCACTCCGTGTTGGGTATCGGATTGCCCACCGTGACCTGGTCGTCCGGCCCGAGCTGGATCGAATGCGTGGCGAACGCCTCTGCGGGGCCATACAGATTGAGCACTCGGCAGTGACGGGCCCAGCGTTGGGCGAGTAGGGTGGGCAGAGCTTCGCCGGCCGTGATGATTTGCTGCAAGTTGGGATAATTGCCCGGATCAAGCATCGCCAAGACGGATGGTGTAATCATTACCGCCTCCACTCGCGGCAGCGTGTCCAGCAGCTCAGTGCGCACCACAAGCGTGCCCCCCTGGGCCAGGGTGGTGAGCACCTCGAGGATGAGGCAGTCGAATCCCAAGGCCATGTTCTGCATGAACCGTGTCCCGGGGGCAACCCCGTGCACCTTCTCCGACTGCTGGAGGTAGCTGGCCACTGTACGGTGTTCGATCGGCACTCCCTTGGGCCGACCGGTCGTACCTGATGTGTAGATGATGTGAGAGAGGTTGGCGGGTGAGACCTGCGGCAGGGTCACTAGGGCCTGGTTAGTGGGGCTGGAGTACATGATGGCCCCGATATCATGAACTTGGACCCCTGGCAGCTCATTGATACTGGTAACCAATGCTGCATCAGTCACGTTGGACAGAATGTGCCGCATGCCACAGTCTTCGACAATGAGGCGAAGCCGGTCTAAGGGCAAGTCGGCATCCAGCGGTACAAAGGCGCCGCCGGCCTGCAGGATGGCGATCATGCCCACTACCAGGGTGGGATGGCGCCGAATAAGCAGGCCAACTGGTTCTTCACGATGGACACCCTGGGAGAGGAGGTGACCAGCGACCTGGGTGGCCCGGTCGAAAAGTTCCTGGTAGGTCCAGCCGATAAGGCCCGTGTCGGGGTCGTCGTATTCTACGGCGCTGGCGTCAGGGGTACGCCGGACCTGCTGGGCGACTAGATCATGCACACAGACGTCACAGTTGACCGCCGAAGTAGGTCGGGCGAGGACATCGGTCACCGCTTGAAGCTCACTAGGGGAGAGGAGCTGCAGGCTCGAGAGAGTTGCCACACCTTGACTATCCCCTCGCAGGCAGTCTACCAGTTGTGCGAAGACGTTCCGAAGGTGCTGACCCAGGGCCTCAACGTAGGGCCCTGCAAAGGTGACACCGTCCCAGTTCAGAATGGCTGTAAGCTCACCGCGTTCAACTTGGGTGATCACCGTCATGGCGTACTCGGTGGATTCGATGGCCCTGAAGTCGGAGAATGTCACGGCGTTAGTTTGGTTGTTGATGTCGGTGTCGGGATAGTTCTCATAGACCAGCAACGTATTGAACATGTCAGTGACGGGGACGCTGCTCTCCACCCAGCGGTCGAGTTGAGCCAAATGACAGTGCTCTACGGTAACCAGCCGTTGGCTCTGCTCATTGATGCTCCGCAGGAAGTCACTGAGCAGCACATTTGCGTCGATTTGGATACGGAACGGAATGGTACTGATGAGACAGCCAAGCATCCCCTCAACTCCGGGCAAGTCCAAGGCGCGACCCGACACGGTATTGCCAAACACCAGATCGGACTGACCCGTGTAGCGGTGGAGGAGGTAGGCCCAGGCGGCCTTGAGCAGGGTGTACACAGTCAACCCGCAGTCTTGCACCAGGGTCTGCAGGTGGGCCGCGTCATTGTGGATCACAATATGGTACTCGGTATTGGTGCAGGGAGAACTGGGTTCCTTTGGCAGATTCAGCGTCGTCGGTTGCTCGATACCTCGCAAGTAGTCCACCCAAACGGCCCGCGCCCCCTTGTCATCCAGGTTGCCTATGTGCTCCACGTAAGCGGAAAATTCTACCGCGGGTGATAAACTGGCCGACGGACCAGACGAAAGGAAGTGGCGCAGTTCCTGCGTAAAGATGCCAAACGACCACCCATCGATTAACGCGTGGTGAATCGTCATGATCAAGCGAGTGCTAGTCTGGGTGGCCGGTGCAACACAGCAGCGGAGTAGCGGCTGGTCCGGGGTGAAGCCCAGGGCCTTGTCGCTACGTAGGTAGTCCTCCTCGTCCTGTACGCCAACCTCTGACCAGCACCCAACTGCTCGCCAGCCGAATCGAGGCCGCCGTGACACCACCTGGATGCCATTGCTCCGGGCGTTGCTGAAGGAGGTTAGGAAAACGGTGCGCAGGATGGAGTGGCGGGCAACGACTGCCTCGAGGGCGTGGAGGAGAACGTCGCTGTCGCTAACACCGTTGATGGTCATGGCGGACTGGAGAAGGTATTCGGTGGGGTCCTTGGCGGTAGCCGTCCAGAGTCCCTGCTGCATGGGCGTCATGGGGTACAGATTCTCCACCTCGGCGACGGTGAGTCCCAGGGTGGGGAGATCGGCGACGATCTTGGCCATGTCATTGAGACTAGCCTCGAGCAAAGGGAAGTCTGACGGAACCCACAGGCCGGTAAGATCGAGGGCAGCAACTTCAGCCAAGCACTTGACTAGCTCGTCGCCCAAGACCGCTACGGTAACAGTTTGGACCACCTGCGGGCAGTAGTTGACTGTCAGTTCTAGGCCGGTATTGGTTTGTCGGCCGAGCACCTCCAGCACGTGTGGCCGGAGCTCCTCAGGATCGCAAGTGGGGATGTGGCCAACAAGATCGTGGCGAACGACCCAGGGTGCCCTTCCCTGTCCGGTAAGGGCATAGTCACCTGTAGTGCGGCCCAGGAAGTTGAACACGACCCCCATGGGGCAATAGCTGGGAGTCGAGTCGGGATTTGAAGTGAGGGGCGTTGTCGACCAGCCGGCCTCCAGACCGTGGAAGGGTAGACCCCGTTTTGCGTATTTGACCTGGCGAAGGTAGCCACGCAAGTCACCCGAGGGTGGGCCAGTCACGGTAATGGGTAGGATAGTAGTGAACCAGCCCACCGTGCGGCTGAGGTCTAGTCCATCATGCCAGGGGTAACGCCCATGTGACTCCGTATGTACCGTGGTGGTGGGGGACTGGGTCACTATGGCCAATGCTCCGCATACGGCAGCCAGGAGGAGCTCGTCAAGGCGGAAGGAATCACCGGCGGTCTGAATCAGCGATTCGGAAACCTCGGTGGGAACCTGTACGGTGTAGCTGACCTCGCCCGCCGCTACGTTGGCGGCCAATGAAGCGGGACTATGCAGCAAGGACCAAGGCCGGCCGGCTACCGCGGGCTCTGGGTCTAAGGTGGTCGCAGTCACCGTTTGGCGCCATCGGGCGAGCTCCGTGGCCCAGGAGGCGAAATGCAGACGGGGCGGTGGAGGCACCTGGCCGTTCAACAGTGTGGCGAGGTCTTCCAGCAAGATGGACCAGGATACGAGGTCCACGACCAAGTGGTGGATCGTCAGGAAGAGCAGGGACGGCGCTGGACCAGAGCCGTCCGCTCGAGGGTCCAGATGAACCAGTGCGGCTGCTACGTTGCGGCCCTGGTGGATGTCGATCGCCTGCTGCACTTGGCAACAGAGCTGGGACAACCCCTGCTCGGTACAGGTAGCCTCGTGGACCTGGTGGTCCAGGGAAGTGAACGGGACCGGTATGCTCTGGGACCACTGTTCTTCCGGGTCATGGCTAAACCGGGTGCGCAGCACAGGGTGGTGGTTGACCAGAAGGAGTAGGGCCGTTTCAAGGGTGTCCCGGGATACGGGACGAGTCAGTTCTAGCAAGAAAGACTGGTCGAAGCGATTGACGTTCCGCAGACCCTGGGCGAAGAACCAGGATTGTATCGAAGTCAGGGGGAAAGGCACCCCGTAGGGAATAGGGGTCAACTCGGACTTGACCATCCGCCCCAGGGGTTCGACTGCGGTAGCCACTGCAGAAAGGGGCTGGTTTTTGAGCAGGGCAGGGACCGGTAGACGATAGCCCGACTGGCGGCATTGCGCGGAGACCTGGATGGCCGAGATGGAGTCCCCGCCGAGCTTAAAGAACGTGAGATGGCCGATGGTCGGGTCCCGCGGCAAACCCAACACGCTGGCCACCGCGGCCCATAGGACCAGTAGGGCGTCGCCTTGGACCTGCCCATGTGATTCGCCCTGCGCGGATCGCTGCAGCGTGCGGAGGTACTCTGTAAACAGCGCAAGCAGGGCTGGTTGGTCCGCCTTGCCATTGGGAGTGCAAGGAATGCGGTCGAGGCCTAAGCTGTGGTTAGGTACCATGTAGGCCGGCAGGACCCTCCGTAGTGCCGATGCAATGGATTGCTCGTCCAGCTGATGGGGGCATATAAAGGCCACCAGACTGCGCTCGTGGACCAGGACATGGGCGTCTTGTACACCCAGAAGGCCGAGGATGGCCCCGCGCACCTCGGCCAACTCAATACGGAACCCGCGCAGCTTGACCTGGTCGTCGCGACGGCCCAGGCTCTCTACCTCACCGCTGGGTAGCCAGCGGCCCAGGTCGCCGGTACGGTACACTAGACCGTCAGAGTAGGGCAGACTAACGAACTTGGCGTCGTTGAGATCGGGCCGGTTGACGTAGCCTGCGCTGACCCCCAGGCCGCCGACGCAGATTTCTCCTACCACGCCGATCGGCACAAGCCGGTCGAACCGGTCCACGATAAAGCATTCGCTGCCAGTGATGGGCCGACCGATGGTGACAGGTCGGCCAGGTTCAACCTCCCAGGCATGGCTGCAGACGGTTATCTCCGTCGGGCCGTACTGGTTTTGCACCCGGCAGTAGGGTAGCCATTTCGCTGCCAGTTCCGCTGGCAACGGCTCACCGGCAGTAGTGATACGACGCAGGTTGGGATAGTCAGTAGGGCTAAGGGACCCGAGGACAGAGGGGGTCATCAAAACGCTCTCTGCCCGGCACAGGGCGGCTGGGATGTCGCCGTCGCTAAATACCAGGGTTGATGATGTAGAAAGCGGCGACAGCGCCACGAGGATAAAAGAGTCAAACCCCACGGCCATGACTTGCAGGACACGGGAACCAGGGGTGGAGCAGAGCGTGGCCTCTGGCGCAAGCAGTAGGTTGGTGAGGCCGGCATGCCGGATCATGACGCCCTTGGGCTGACCGGTCGTTCCCGACGTGAAAATAATGTAGGCTAGGTCTTCAGGGTAGGGTTGGTAAGCGAAGGGCTCAGGGCTGGGGCCAATCTCGGCCCGCAGTAGCCTTAACCCGGGCAGGGCTTCCGTCCAGGTCACTTCGGCGTCAGTCAGGTTCAGAACGTGGGTGCACTGCGCCGCCTTGACCATATAGCGCTGGCGCTCTGCAGGCAGTTTCCGGTCGACAGGGACGTAGACGGCCCGGATCAGCCAGAGGGCCAGCATGGTCATGACGGTGGCTGGGCAACTCTCCACAATGACAGCCACCCGCTCCTGCGGCTGAACGCTATGGCCCTGTAGGGCGCGGGCCAGGTGGTGGATTCGGGCATGCATTTCGGCGTAGGTTACAGCCTCGATCTGGGATTCGAGGGCCATCGTGCCGGGGCTGTGCTGGACGCTGTCACGGAAGAGGGTGAGGGCACTGATGCTGCTGGCCCTGGAAGGGTCGTACTTGCCAGGGTTCCGGCCAAACTGGTCGAGTAGTAGACGCTCCTCCGCCGGGCAGACCAAAGGGGTCAGGGAGAGGGATCGGGAGCCGGTGCGGGTGACCTGGCAGTAGTGTAGCAGGTTGTTCCCGAGGTGCTGGATGGTGGTGGACTTAAAGAGGTCGGGGTTGTACTGGAGAGTCATGGCGGGCTGCCGGTCGGTGAGGTCGAGGCGAACGATCAGGTCGTGCCACAGGGCAACGCACGATTGGTGGTAAATGCCCGGTTCAGCAAAGTCAACGTGCACGCCGACACGGACAGGGTGCCAGCGTGAGTAGGCTGGTGGCCGTGCTAGGGCAGTGTAGGGGTCGTAGTCGGGGGTCAGGTAACACAGGGAGCGACGTAGCTGCTGGGATAGGGTTGTACTGAGATCATTAAGGGTTGACGCACCTACCAGGCCCTGGACTCGCACGGGACAGGAGGCGTGGGCCAATGCGGGCGAGTCTAGCCCTTCGCATTGTAACCCCCGATTAAGGAGCATATCTACCATTACACCCTCAGCGCCGCTTATTCTCTCCAGATAGGACCCCACCAGTGCAGCCCATGGGACAGGCAGGGCCTGGTAGTCTTTGACGAGCGAGGTCAACCCACCGATGACCCCCCGGTCCAGGTCGAAGCGGACGGAGGTAGAATGAAACGTGGGTACTCGCGGGCGGGGTTGGCTGGGCGGTAGGCCCTGGTCCGTGGGTGCTTCTGCCAGCAAGGCCTCCCAGTATGCACGGGCGGGCTGGTCGGACATCCCGGGGTTAGGGGCGACCGCATAGGCTTGCGTGAGCGACGGGCTAATGGCGTACCCTCGACCTTCGTGCTTCGCGCCTATTGCGAGCTGGAGCTCATAAGTGAGTTGGTTGAAGAGAGCATCGGGGGCCAGGATCGGGTGTGCACGGACGATGAGCTCTGGTGGTTCGGGGCGGTAGGCGACAGTTAGCAAATCGGTGCGGACCAAGAGGTTGCTGTTCCCTTCGAGTTCGTCGCAGCGGAGAGCTAGGAATCCAGTGGTGGCTGGCGCTTTTAGGTGTGAATGCCTTGGGCCAAGAACATGGGTCAGAAGGCGGCCCTCCTCCTTCCGTACGGTAGTGCGCAGCCATTCGACCGTGTCCATGAACCGGTCGAGGATACACTTAAGGTCTGACTGCGTGACCTGGTCGGGAGGCCGGAGTCTGGCTTGGTGGTGAAACTGGCTGGGGTCCTCCGAGAGTTCGCAGGCAAGCCAGACCTGGGTCTGATACGGTGTAGCACTCGCTGTGCGTAGATCCACTAAACTGGCGCGTGCCGCCTGGTCGGCGGGATCGGACCTAAGAGCGAGCCGAGCGGCTGGGGGTGTGATTTGCCTGGCCAATGCGGGCCAGTTATCACAGGCCACGATGGACCGGATGCTCAGGGACGTACCAAAACGCTGGCTGATGCGGTATTGCAGTTGCAAAAGTAAGGTGGGCTTGGTGAGTACGCACGTCCAGACATCTTCGGTCAGTTTGGCCTCAAGCCCGACGCCCAGGAGTAGATCGGTACAGGTCACCGCTATCCATCTATTAACACTGTCCAAGGGTACAATCCGATCCTCACCGTCCGACACTAAAAGACATGCCTCCGCGAGTCGGATGAACTCCCCATCATCTGCGCCGGACAGGTGGGGGAAAGAATCGAGCGAGATAATCGCGGCGGGCACGAGGGCCGAGGGAAGGCTGAACCCGAGTAGTAAAGCCCTAAGCGAATCGCACTCTGCCTCCGCAGCCGCGGTGCGGGTTACAATGCGGCCGTCGCAGGTCACCACAGAGTACGGCGAATCCAACCCCTTGTCGGCCAGATACCGGTCCAGGGTTACAAGGGGGATCTGGACGCCATCAGCGGTGATGTGCCGTCCAGGACTTCTCGGTACCGGATCAGAATGACCCAGCGACACCTCGCTGATTGTGGCGTTGTCCGACGCCCCTGTAAGTGTGGACAGCACGGAGCTGATCAGCTGCACCAGTCGAGCGATATCAGCCTCGCCACAGAACATTCGTTCGTAGTAGCACTTGACGCCGACGGCCCCGGACTCGTCGACAAAGTTAACCGAGAGTGGGTACTCGGTAAACTCATGGAGCTGCAACAAATCCATGGCAACGTCGCCGCCCTGGAGGGATGCCTGGGGGAAATTCTCCAAACCGCCAATGGCATGGAACAGAGGCGAAGTGGAAGTGTGACTGCCCCAGCCGTTAACCTTAACTAGACTGGTATTCTCATACGGAATCATCCGGGTGGCGTCGGCTTGGAGCTGCTGGAGCCACGCACCAAGGGGCTGATCGGTCAAGAGGAAACGCACTGGAACGGTGTTGAGGCAGGGGCCGACGACGTTAGCGATACCTGGGATGTCCAGGTTACGACCCGACACCACGAAGCCAATGACGAGGTCGTCCCGGGCCAGGTAGTGACCCAGCACCAAGGCGTAGGTAGCCCTGAGAAGGGTGGAGAGAGTCACACCGAACCGCTGGGCGGTCAGGAGTAGGGCAGGCTTGGAGACAGCGAGGGGGCAGTGGTATAATGCGGATCCGTGATCTCCAGTAGGCTCCACGGCGAGCATGGGCGCCGGTGTGGGTCGCACCCCGTCAAGGTACTCTGCCCAGAATACACGGGCCACCTCCTCCTTCTGGGTAACTACCTGCTCGACTACCTGGCGGAAGGAAGAGATGTCCCCCCTGGTCGGCATTTCAGGGGATGTGTACAGCTGGCACAGGTCATGTAGCAGCAGTGGGATCGACCAACCGTCGACCAGGGCGTGATGGATGGTAATGACTTGCAGGTACTCATTGGGGCACTCGGCGGGGGACACGTGGACCCGGACCATGGGTCGGGCCATGTCGAAGCCCAGGGTACGATTCTCGTTGAAAAAGTCAGTCAGGGAAGGAAGGGGTGCCTCGGCTAGACTCCAGGCCAGCGGTGCGCGGTGTAGAACAACCTGGGCAAGCCCGTTGCCACGCGGTGCGGCGGTCGGAATGAAGACAGTACGTAGGACGCTGTGGCGCTGAAGTAAGTTCACCCAAGCTTGCTGGAGCCGGTCGAGATCCACGTTACCGGAGAAACTCACCGCTGCTTGAACCAGGTAGGCCGAGGGGTCCTGCAGCGTAGCAACGAGCAGACCGCCCTGCATGGGGGTACAGGGCAGGATATCCGCTACGCCGGAAGCAGCAATGCCGCGTTCCTCCAGGTCGGTCAGAAGGGCGTCGAATTCCTGGGCGGTGGGCTGGAGTAGCGGCGCATCGAATCGAGTGAGAAGCGCCTGGACGGAGGCCGTTGGGGTGGCGGCAAGGTGCTCGAGGTCTTGGCGCCACAGGCTAATCAGTTGCTCAGCCCATTGGGTCCCATACACCCGCGGATTGTACTCCATGACCAGGCGCAGCCGGTCCTGGTTGACGAGGGGCATGGGGTTGATGTCGAAGATGACGTGCTCGTCGGGGGCAAAGTCGTGTAGGCCGAAGCGGTCATCCCACTCGATACTAACCGCACCACTGCCTTCACCACCCGTGCCCGCATTGCCGAACCGACCAAAGTAGTTGAACTGGACGTCAAGGTGATCGGGGGTTTTGGCCAGCAGCTTGGTCCGCTGAGCTGGGTCCACCCCCGGCATGTGGCGGAGTAGACTGTAGGGGAAACCACGCACAGGGATCTGCTGCATCGCCTCCTTGGTATGATGCAGAGTGGCTAGGACCGAGCTGCCCAGGGGTACGTCCAGGACCAAGGGGTACAGGGCGGTGAACCAGCCTACGGTGCGACTCACATCCATGGCGTCCGACCAGGGCTCCCGACCGTGGCCCTCCATCACAAAGGAGACCTGGGTGGTACCCAACGCCTGGCAGTAGGCCCGGGCAAAGGTGGCCAGGAGCATGTCGCGCGGGGTGACCCTCCATTGTGGCGCCAATTGCAGCAGGAGCCGGGTGGTGAACTCCCGGTCGAATTCGTAGGATATGGATAGGCGGGCCGCGGTGGGCACTGGGTCAAGGACCTCTGGGGGAGGCAGGAGTTGGCGGTTATCCACCGTCATGCTCTGCACGGGCCAGGCATCGGCAGTGAGGGTCCGGGCGTAGTCATCCAACTGGCTGCACCAGGTCTGGAAGGACAGGGTCTTGGGCGGCAGCTGACCCCCGGTGAGCAGGGTCTGCAGGTCCTCGATCAGGACGCGCCAGGAGACCAGGTCAACCAGGACGTGGTGGATGGTCCAGAACAGACGGGCTGGCTCGGACTCGGCGCCAGTGTGAATCAGGAAGGCTGCCATGACAGGGCCGTCCGTGAGGTGCAGGCTGGACTGGACCTTCAAAATGAAGTCGGCATAGTCCACCTCGTTCACGGTGGCCTCGGTCACAGGGATGTGGCTGGGGATGGCCTCGGTGGTTGGGATGTACTGCCTCCAAGCGCCCTCGTCGTTTAGATGGAACCGAGCACGTAGGATGTCATGGTGGTTAGCCAGTTGGACTAGAGCGTGGCTAATCTGCCCGAGGGTAACCGACTGATCCACACGCAGGGTGAAGGACTGGTTGAAGTGGTGGGGGTTGCGGAACGGCAGACCATAGAACCAGCGCTGAATCGGGGTCAGGTCGACACAGCCCTGGACCTGGTGCTGATATTCCCCGGAGGCGGCCGTGGTTAGCGGGGTCAGTCGGGCGGCCAAGGCGCGGAGCTGGCGGCATTCGTAGATGAGCGGCACGGTGGCCTTGTACCCGAGCTGCCGGCATTTGGATACGAGCAGGATGGCCGAAATGGAGTCACCGCCAATACGGAAGAAGTCGTCGGTTGTCCCAATGTGGTCACCAGGGAGCTGGAGGATCTGGGCCCAGGCCTCACGCAGGCGCAGTTCCAAGTCAGTGAGGCTTTGGGATTGAGCGGGGACGATCTCTAGGAGGGACTGAGTTGCGGTCGGTAAGGCCTTGCGGTCGACCTTACCGTTGGCGGTCAGCGAGAGGCGGGCCACGGGAACGACGCGATCAGGTACCATAAACCTGGCCAAACGGCTGCGTAGGTGGTCAAGCAAGCCCACGGTGTCCACCGACTGGGGTTCCACAAACAAGGCCAGAGAATTACTTTGAACTGAAGCTACGGCAAGCTGAACGGCGGGAAAGCTGGTGGCGGCAGCCTCGACCTCCTCGAGTTCGATACGGAAGCCCCGGAGTTTGATCTGGTGGTCCATGCGACCCAGCAGGTCGACGTGGCCATTGGACAGCCAACGGGCTCGGTCACCCGTCAAATACACGCGACCGGGACCGAAAGGGTTAGCGATGAACTTCTGGGCGGTGAGATCCGGCAGGTTGCAGTAACCACGGGCAACGCTCAAACCACCGATTAGAAGCTGGCCCGGGGCACCCAGGGGCACTAGCCGCAGGTGGTCGTCCACAATATAGCATAAGTAGTTGGCACTGGGTGGACCGACCGAGATGTAGTTAGGAGCAGCGAGAACTAGGGTATTGGACGTCACCGTAGTTTCGGTGGGACCGTAGACGTTGGCCAACTTGCAGTGGCCACGCCATTTGGCATGAAGGTCAGCAGTGACGTGTTCACCGGCCAAGACCAGAAACGCTAGCTGCGGATACTGACCAGGGTTCAAGCGGGTGGCAAACGACGGTGTGACGATAGCCGAGTGCACACTCTGAAGGTCAGCCAGTAAGTCGGCACCGGGAATGACCACTGTCCCACCTTGGCAAAGAGTCCTGAGGAGACTCCATAGGATACCGTCGAAGCCCAGTGAGAGGACTAGTAGGTCACGCTTGCCGGGTCCATAGTCGTCTGCATAGGCCAGATCGGTAGCAAAATTAGCCAGATTGCCGTGCTCGACCATAACACCCTTGGGTTGCCCTGTGGTACCCGAGGTGTACACAATGTAGGCCAAGTCAGTGGACTGTGGGTGATGGGCAACAGACGGTGCACCGGCTCCTTTCGTGGCTGGAATAGATGGGGTCTGGTCGTCGACTTGCAGCGTGGGACACGTGAAGTCCCCCAGAAGAGCCTGGGTCGTTGAAGTAGTCAGGACTAGCGTAACCGCGCTATCTTGGACAATGTAGCGGATACGCTCTTCGGGGTACTCCGGGTCAATGGGCACGTAGGCGGCGCCGGACTTGAGCACAGCGAACAGGGCTATAACAAACTCGATGGACTTGGGCAGGAGGAGGGCGATACGAACCTCGGGCCGGGCGCCATGGTCGCGGGTAAGCATCTGGGCCAGGGCCGAGGTCATCAGGTCAAACTCGGCGTAGGTGACGGTGCGGCCATCGTGATCCAGAGCGATACCGTCGGGAGTCCTACTCGCCCATTCACCGACTAGGAGGTGAACAGGGGTATCGACTGCATCAGGGTGACTGATGGTGCCGGCGAACTGCAGGAGGCGTTGGCGCTCGATCCCATCTACCCAGGCCACATTGGCGATGGCTAAGTGTGTGAGCTGTTTGGGATGCACCATCGCCTCGGCCAATGCACGGACCACGATACAGAATTGGCGTCCGAGTTCCTGCACCGCTGCCTCGGCCACCTGGGTGCGGTCGAAGGCCAGACGGACCTCTAGATTACCGGTGACCACCTGCCAGGAGATGACGAGGACGGCCTGAGTCATTGTCGCCAACATAGTAAGGGAGGCCTGTTCAACGCTAACGCTAGACTTGTGGCTGGGGTCGAGACCCGATGGGTTGCGGTCCCCAGACTGAGTAGACGGAAGGTTGGTGTAGCTAACTAGGACGGTGTTGAGCTGGTCCTGGTCGCTAGCCTGTACCGGCCACTCCTGATGATGCGAAGGGTGATTGGAAGAGGAGGTCAGATGTCCGAGGGCCGAGGCAAGCTTGACACCAGGGCCAAGGCGCAGGCCACATACGGTGAGACTGTTGGCCGGTAGTGTAAGATCCAGCGGCGGCGACGGGGTCTGGACGTGGCCGAAAGCAACCTGTTCAGCACCGGTGTAGCGGGACAGGAGGATGCCCCAGGCCACCTTGCAGAGTCTGTCGGGGTGGAGGTTGGTTGACAGGGGAGTTCCCGCCGAAACCTGGCCGTAACCTGGTTCAGGGTGAACGGGCTTGACCAGGGGAACGGCAGTGGTCGGGGGAGGACCGTCCACATTGTCGGTAGAGGCGGGACGGTTAGGATCGAGGACAGCCAGCATGATTACAAAGCGTAGGGAACGGGCAGTTTGACGAAGGGTGAGGCGTACGTTGGCCGTGGTAGAAATGGAGTTGGCGATGGATAATCAAGCTGCGAGTATAGAAGTCGGATTAGAGAGTTCTTATACCCCAGTCGTACTGAGTAGAGGTGTGGGGCAGGCATTTCCTAGGGAAAGTTATATCCCTGGCTTTTAACGCAGCTAACCTGGAAGGAAGGGTCCAGACTATCCTCTGTCACTCTGATGTGGCGACACCTTCGGCTAAATTGGCGCTCTATGTGGCGTGGCCGGAGATTAAGAGTACTGTGCTCCTGGATATAGGTTGCCGACTGGCAATGCATCTACCTGTGCGTTGTATCCATCACCCACCTGGTATGCTTCTTGCAACTACCCAGTAGTGCGCATTTTATATATACGATACGACTATCAACTAAAGTGGATTAGGTACGTACAGGCATACCAATGAGCTGCTCCCTCGCATAGAGTGCGATGGAGGGGTTTGGAAGCTCTTCCCCCGAGGCAGTCTTCCCTGCTGCCACTCTTGATCCCCAATAGCAATGCCCTGCAGGTCGCCCCGATCGCAGGGACAATCGCCGAACTCTCCCTAAGCAGAAGGGCAAGTTCAAAGGCCGGGAACGAAACCCGACCACTCTTTCACTCTCCTGTCTTCACGGACTCCCACGCACTCCCTTCCACCCGTCTGATTTCGGGCCCAGCTCATTTCCTCGTTTGTCCGTGTCAGTTCTCTCCAGTTGGGCACATATTATTAAATTTAGTTCAAATGAGAAGAGCGGAGGAGAAGAAAAAAGAAATATCAGTGCCTAACAATGGGAAGCGCGATCGTGAGGTATGAAATGGTGTCCATACATCAGATCTAGTATTCTTAGCCTAGCCTTACTCATGCATACACATCCATGGTTTCCATCCTTGCCCCTGCGTGCTGCCCTCACCTCGACCGCTAACCATGCCTACCCATCCCACCATTACAATCGGGTATTTCAAGGAAGGCCGTATGGATCAGGGGGCTTCAGGTCGATGTATCATGTGTGTCCCTTGAATTCAACAGATGTTGTAATGGAGGATACTACCGTAGGACGCAGGACGTGGAAGTAATCTATGTAATGCCATGTGGTAGCTGCGTCTCTCATCAATATGATGACATAGCCGTATTACATCCAGCTGTAAAAAAAATTTCCGATGAGGAGAAGATGTGGTTCGAGTGGCAGTGGGGGTATTGGCCCCCCTCCCGCAGGTGGGACGGGTGGTGGGAGTGTAGCAGGAAGAGATCAGGGGAGGGGTAACCCCTTAGGTGTAGAAACGGGACTGCAGGTTAAGCCATCATATCCAGATGCGGTGGATTGCGAAGGTAAGGATGTCATGGTGATGATGGGAGGGTGTGGAGTCTGAGGCCATTGGGAATGCCAGGCTGGCAGTCGCCTCTGGGGAAGGGGAGCTGATAGTGTCGGTTTGGAGTAGGTGGGTGAATTGGCACCAATGGATGACGTGGAGGAGAGTGAGGCGAGTCTGGCATGCGGCACACTGGAAGCTACCTAAAGGAGGGGAGTAGATGAAGTGGAGACTAAAGGGGGAAGTTGATTGAAGTGAAGACTATGGTGAAAACGATAATTGCTGATTATTCATTGGTTTTGGGTTGTCCAAGGTTAAGTGATCTGTATATAAAATAAGGAGCATCATTTACAAGGAAACCACCTAAAGTTGTTATACCAACTTTGAACCGTGGCCTACACCATTTGATAGCCCTTTCATTCCTGACATATCAGGTACACGTCTATTGGGTGGGTGGGCTATAGTTTGCTGGTTATGTTCATTAGAATTTTAGAATGTTATGCTTAATCTGCGGAAAAAGGTAACATTTAATATACCCCTAAAAGTTGTCTGAAGCATACCATTCTATGGAGGCTGGTACACATCTCAAAGCCCACTGGTGCAAACGGCAGAAACATTTGCCATGTGCAGCTGGAGTTGGGGATTCCAAAAAACCAAACAAAAGTTAAATAGGACAACCCTCCATAGAGAAAAGTTGATAATGTAAAGCAATATAACAATGACCAAAGGTATTACCAGAGAATATTTATATCTCATAAATAGTCATGTTTACTAGTAGGCAATTTAAAATGCATATGGAATTATATGTCATAAGCAGCTGGACCCTACATTAGGTACTTGGGTCTGGCTTCTATAGTTTGCAGTCCATAAATGATAGTCAAACTTCTGCAATGGTATCTTTACCTGATCAACCCTTTGGGGGTGTGGTGATTGGGAACCACCACATTAGATTATCCCAGGGTAAAGTTCAAGTCTACTATTTAAGAACCATAAATTCTGTGATAGTAGAATAGCCTCTTGGTTATGGTATTAGACTTGGGCCTAATATCAACACAAGGTGCTTGGCAGTTGTTTACACTTTCCCAGTGTTGGCGTGCCCATTGGATACCTTCAAGAGGCAAAGCAGGTATTGGCACCACAACAATGCTGTGGTTAGCCGCAGCTAATCACCAACTGGTTTTATCAACATCAGCCGCCAGAGGACAGTAACCAAAGCCCCTGGACGCCCAGGCCAAGTTTATCAATAATATTAGCTTCCTTTGATTGCAAAACCAAAAGCCTATCGTCTTTTTCATAACCGGACATCAGTTAGACATCCAATAGCAAGTATAAAACGGGCCCAAGTTGGGCCCTATGAATAAACAACAGCTTTGATTTTGACCGTTATTCATATCTACATAATTGTGCCAGTTTTCCTTTTATTTTTTTTCTCATCACGTCTTATCTTTTTGGGACTCATCATAGTCCGTGCACAACAACAATGTGAAGCGTAGATAGTAGAAAGGTTATGAAGGTGGGGCACAACAGAATACAATAGTTGGGTTTTAATGAAAGTAGGTGCCTCAAGGCAAGGCAGGGAAAACACTCCCCAAACCATTAGGTGTAATAGGTTCCACCTTAAATATAAAACTAAAATGATGCTGCACTGAGGTGCCCTCAGGTTGCCCTGGCTGGTGGGTATGGCTGGCAACCTGGTAGATGAAACAGAATAAATCAAAAAGTATGAAACAAATAAAATCGAAAAGTGTAAAACCCCATCCATGGGAAATTAGGAATACTATTGGTGGAGGGTTTGGGGGATTGTCTTGTGCTTGTGGATTGTTCTTTCCCCTTCCCCTAGTGGGTTTTTTGACCATTTACTGTGGAACCGAAGTTACCCCCTTATACAAGGGACCCTTGGGTCTCTTAGGAAGCTCAAAATATATCAGGGCTCGTCAACAAAATGTGGCCCGGTTAGCTCAATCGGTAGAGCGTGAGACTCTTAATCTCAAGGTTGCGGGTTCGACCCCCGCATTGGGCTATCTGTTTTCTTTTGGTCACGCGTCACTACCCGCTCTATTGAGGCACCATGTCTGCTCGTTGGCCCAGCTCTCACGGCACCTTAAACAGTTCGTAACATGGTAGTTCTTTCTAATAGTTGATATTCCTGTCATGGTTCTAATTAATTGCCCAATGGAAATATCTAAATTAGTTGGATACCAGTGACTGTTTGGCCCGAGTCCTCGTTCTGTAAAGTATGCATGATTCAAGCTACATCTTCAATTTTCGATCTCCTAGATGTATTTTATGCGGGAAAACCTTCTATCAAGGTGTTGTATTCTCGCTGTAGCCTGAGGTAGGTGTGATTTCAGAAGGTCGGGTTAAATTAATAAAGTTAATAATAAGTAAGCTTGTTGGGATGATTGCATTCAATTCCCAGCAGGCGGATTCGCCGGTACTTGAATATGCCCGGCTCGAGGCTTCTCATAACTCGGTTGATCATAGGCTGAAACACCATCCAAGTCACAGCAGAGATCATTTCATCTAAATTTTAGTCCCTTTAATCGTTCTACGCTATTGTAAGTCGACCTATGTTGCCAATGGAGACTCATGGCCGCGACCAATGGGTACATGCTAAATTATTACATAACCGAATCTGCGGGGTGTATTATTGGGAGGCCCTGTAGAGTCTACATATTACGTAAGACACGAGCTCAGATGAATAAGTCCGCCACCTTTATCTTTCCAAAGTAACTACAGAATCGGGCAGTGGAGAGCTTTATGTAAAGTGATGCTTTCAAGATTTCTAAGGAAAAAAGCGGTACGCCGCTTGATTTTGAAGTGGATATTATATTTAGAGTCTCCCGTGCCCTTTTAACACACCATTACACGACATTAGCGCATGTCAGATACGTTACGTTCTTACATTGGGGCTAGTTATGCTAGAAAAAAGAAAGTTCAATGAAAAAAATGGTTGTTAGGACCAAACGCTTCAGTATAATGATTAAAGCTGAAGGGTCACATCGAATCGTCTGATGATTAGATGGTCGACCCCGTAAAGTTTTAGAGCCACGAAATTCTACCATGAGAAGCCGCAGGTGAGTCGGCGGGCTATAAGGAAGGGATTGAATTGGATTGCCGATTGGACCGTCAGTGAGGAAGTGAAAGTCAAAGCAGCATACCACGATACTCACCTATGGGCCGGAAGCTTGCCTCCAGCCCACGAGACGGGGGCGATGGTAGCGTGTCGTCCGCACTTATCTCTAACCTCCCCTACCTGGGTTTATCGCCCCCGACAGTGACTTTTGGCAAGACTCTGTCTAACGCGATCGAGGCCTCAGCGCTTCGACAGGAGACTAGGCAAGATCATGCGCTAGTTTCCATATGGCACAGCGAAGCCGGCAATCGGAAGCGACGAAGAGCGCTTCACCGGTCTCGAAGGAGAGTGAGGACGATGGGGGAAGGCCAAAGGAAGTTGGGCAACCGCCGAGTGTTGGGCTGCTCGCACGACGGTGCCACCTATGCACATACGACCAGTCAGCAGCCCAGCCCGCAGAATGTGCTCGTACGGTGTAACGAAGGATTCTGTAAGGGGACGCTTTTTTTTCGCCCGGCACTTCACCTCTCCCCCACTTTCCCCTCGTAACGAAGCGTCACGAAAACAAAAAAATGTCTTTGGGATGAAAGAATGCTTTGACGGCACAAGCGTGTTGCACGTTGGCACAGGGAGGGGGGGCGTGTAGGTCTTTCTGCAATGTTATTAGCCAGAGTGACTTGGCTATCTATATTTTTTTCACTGCCAGCCTTTTCGCGACACCTCCTCCGCCATCGGGTGGCTCACTTTGGTGTCACCCAGGAGGGCAACAGGATCAAGGTTGGCGGCCATGTCGCCCCCGCGGTCCGCGACAAGTAAAAGAGAAGAGTAATTGATAGTAGGCGTAGCCTTGAAGTGAAGTATAGTATATAAACAGCGTCCGTGTCTAACATCTCTAAGGTCTACTCCTCGTGTACCTGCCCCTCCTCTTTGATAACGTTAGTTTCCTATATGTCCTGAGCTCACCTCTACGCGCACTGCACCAGGCCTATCGCGTCGATTCTTGATTCCGGATTGTCGGATCTCTTGTGACCTCTCCCCACCACTGGGCTGGATACTTCCATTAAGGTGACGGCTGTTATAAGTAGCTTTTTCAGATTGAGACCACCACGCACCTCCTCCCTTTAATCCCAAGTATATTATAGTAGGTATGTTGAACGCGCCTGTTAGTTTAGCAGGTCCTGGGTTGGGACTCACCGCTGTCTATAACTTGGTACCCGACCAGATTATACGGCGCTTTGGCGACCACCTGGTATCCCATAGGTCATCCTACCTTTCTGCGCTAAACGGCCCCTAAATTCGAATATTGGCGACCGGCACTATCGCCCCTGCTCCCCTGCTGTACATCGATCTAATCCAGCGCACCGCCTTCCCCAACTTACTTAAACTACCGTTTATAATCATACCATACCTCCGCCCGTCCATCTGACCTACCAACCGTTCCACAGAAACCCTCTCCCGCCTTCCTCGTCCCCTTTCCGACCCTCTATTCACCTTGTACACCCCGTTCGCGGCCCGGATAGGTGGCGGTTATAGTTGTTAGCTCTACTACTACTCTCTACGCCTTTCACAGCGCTTCGCTTTTTCATCCGCCCAACAACTCTACCTGTGGCTTGTGATCATGAAATTTTCTTCGGCCTTGCAGTTCAACTCAGTCCCTGAGTGGGCTGACTACTACTTGGCCTACTCGCACCTGAAGAAGTTGCTGTACCAAATCGAGAAGGAGGTGTTCACCCCCACCACGTATCCGCCCAATGAAACTGCCCCGCAACGGTCCTCGGTGGCCAGCCTACCTGACGATAGCGGTCATATGGAACCCGGCGCCCGATGCCGTGCCCTGTTTGTACCTGCTCTCAATATTGAGCTCCAGAAAATTGTCGATTTCTATACCCGAAAGGAAGCCGAGCTCTATCAGAAATTCCACGCCATTCGCGGCAAGGTGGACGATGTGGCCTGCGTCGAAAGCCTACTCATTACCGTCGCGGATAATGCCCACTCGCTCAAGGATGACCACGTCAAGACTTTCAGTGACAAAATAGCTATCCCTTCAGCCCACCGGACCACCAAGAACGACTTGACCACCGCATTCGAGTTCTCGGCCCCGTCCTCTGCCCATGGAGTCCCGGCATCCACCGATACGGCCCACAACAGCGGTGATGACCATGACGGCGACGACGAATCGCTGGCTTCCTCCCGCCATAGTTTCCGGGGTCGGCTGGTCAACAGTGAAGAGCACCGCCGGGAACTCACTGACCAGGCCCGTGATCTCTTTATTCTGCTCAGTGACCTTAAAAGCTATGTCAATCTCAACTACACGGGGTTCACCAAAATCCTTAAGAAGTATGATAAGGTTACCAGCAGCAGCCTACGCGAATCCTACATCGAGCGTACCTTGCTACCGGTCTACCCGTTCCGCGAGGAGACCCGCCAAAGTCTGGATCAGCACTTGCTGTCGCTGCGGCGCATGTACGCCGAACTGGGCCGGTTCCCGGACCTGGCCGGTGCCACCAAAGCTCTGCGTGCCTGCTTACGCGAGCAGGTGGTATGGGAGCGCAACACGGTGTGGCGCGATATGATCAGTCAGGAACGGAAGGTGTCTGCCGTGGGGGTGCGACCGGCCACCATCGTGGACGATGTCGAACCCGCGACCGGGGCGGGTCCCTCATCTCTTTGGCAACGCCTGACTCCGTACGCCCGCCAGATACTGGCCATCCTCGGCTGCACTGCCATCTTCATTATCCTACTCCTGGTCCCCATCTTTCGCACCCCCGAGGAGCAGAACTGCCTGGCCCTCCTAATTTACGTGTCCCTACTGTGGGCTACCGAGGCGCTGCCTCTCTTCGCAACGGCCTTCCTGGTTCCGCTTCTGGTCGTTATGCTGCGCGTACTGCGATCCGAGGGTCAGGACCCAGCTCGCTTGGAGGCCAAGGACGCTGCTAAAGAGGTGTTCGCCGCCATGTTTTCTCCCGTCATCATGCTATTGTTGGGCGGTTTTTCCATCGCCGCCGCCATGAGCAAGCACAACATCGCCAAAACGGTGGCATCCATGGTACTCTCCCTGGCCGGCACGAAGCCGAGTATTGTTCTGCTCATGAACATGCTGGTAGCTACGGTGGCCAGTATGCTTATCAGTAACGTGGCCGCACCGGTTCTGTGCTTCTCCTTGATTCAGCCGATCCTCCGCACCTTGCCCCAGGGCAGCCCCTTCGCGCGCTGCCTCATCATTGGTATCGCCATGGCGTCCAACGTGGGCGGCATGTCGTCACCCATCAGTTCGCCCCAGAACGCCATCGCCCTGCAGAATATGAGTCCCGAGCCCAACTGGCTCGAGTGGTTCGGCGTCGCCCTGCCCGTGGCCTTCGCGACCGACATCCTCGTGTGGGGCTTCCTCCTTCTCATCTACCGCCCGGCCAACTCCACCCCAGCCGTGCACCAGGCCCGTTTCGTGCGCGAACCCTTCACTTTCAAGCAGTGGTTCATCATCGGTGTTACCCTCGTTACTATTGTTCTGTGGTGCGTCGAGTCGGCCATCCGCGCTTACGTTGGTCACATGGGTGTCATCGCCATACTGCCGCTTCTCGTCTTATTCGGCACCGGCCTACTGACAAAGGAGGACTTTAACAACTTCTTGTGGACCACAATCATGCTGGCCATGGGCGGGGTGGCCCTGGGCCGCGCTGTACAGTCCTCGGGCCTCCTACACACCGTAGCTACCCTCATTCAGGCCAGGGTCGAAGACTGCTCCCTGTACGCCGTCTATGTGATTTTCTGTGGCCTCATGCTCTTCGTGGCCACTTTTATTTCGCACACCGTGGGCGCGTCCATCATCCTGCCGGTTGTCAACGGCGTAGGCCTAGCCCTGCCCCACGGCCACGCCCGTCTTCTGGTGTTCGGTTCCACGCTCATGTGCTCGGGCGCCATGGGTCTGCCCGTCTCGGGCTTCCCCAATATGACGGCTATTATGATGGAGGACGAGACGGGTAAGCCGTACGTGACCACCAAGGACTTCCTGGTGGCCGGCGTTCCGTCCAGTGTCCTGGCCTTCGTGGTGATTATCACCGCAGGCTACGGTCTCGGTCTTGCCTTTGGACTTTAGGGGGCCCACCAGTCCGACCGAGCCCTTCTGTCCGTTTATAACGCAGCGGACATTGTGATACTCCCCTCCTCTCCTTCCTTACCTAATCTGATTATGTAACCGCTCCTACCCCGCTTGCTTGCGATCACTTCTCCGCTTCCGGTTTTAAGTTTCATCCGTGTCATTGCTGCTCACTTTTAGATTTCCTTTCCCAGCGGTGCAACACCACCCCATTAATGTTACCCTTACCCTCGTCGGAATTACCTCCTTCGCTTCATAGGTCTAACCTTCAATCCTTCCCTGGCTACTCTTTTTCTGTTATTTTTCTTCTACAGCGTTGGACCGCTCGTTCCCATGGGCACTTGGTGCGCTGGCCAGCGACCATGGCGTTTCTTGACTATAAACGTAAATTTGTGTTGTCTACTCCCCTTCCGTCTCCAACCTACGTCCGCTAATACTGGCCAGGTTTTAGGTGGTAATATATATAGTAAATATGTAAAAATACAAAGGGTGCAAAGTAGAAACGAAACGGAGGGAGGGTTAGCCATCATTTTTCCTTCTTATCCTCGGGTAATCGCGGTGAAACCACTTTAAGAGCCTTACTCAGACCCACCACAAGAATGACGGCAAGCAGCAGGATGAGCTGAGCGATCCGCATGCGCTTCTCAAACACCAGATCCTGTGAGAGCTGGTTAAGCCGAGTGGTGAGCTGCTCAATATCGCGGCGGCTGTGGTGTTCGTAGGCCTCGACATCAAATATGATGGCCTTCCAGATCTCTTCGCAGGTGATTTTCTGCCAGTATGGGGTCAAAGGTGAAGAAAACGGTGAGAGAAAGTCAGCTCAGATATCGGCCAACCAGAGAGGTCTAATGACAACGTTGCACGATGTCCATTTGGTCATGGGCAAAGTACTTACCAACGCCTGGATCTGCTTGGCAGTAGTGGTGTTCAGGTAGGAGAAGGCCTGGTGGACCTGGTGGCGGTGGGCATAGTCCAGTTTGGCAAGGATGTCGTTAATGGCCCCATTCTGCTCTTCCAAGTACTGGTAGGTCATGGTCATATTACGATCCAGCCAGCCGAGCCGCTTCATGATGGTCTTGAAGATACTCTCCTGCGTACCGCCGGCGCTAGCGTGCGGCCGTAGCGGAGGCGGGGGTTGGGACGACGAGGTAGGAGCCTCTGCCGCGGGAATTTCGACATCGGCGTCTGTCATTATGGGCTCGGATTCGGTATCAGCTAGGCCCCCTTCTTTGGTAGAGCCGGGTGCAGCCTCTAGAACACCGACTTCGCCGTCACCCACGTAGACTGGATCGAGGTCTGGGTCGGACCCGGCAGTGGTGACCGCGTCCCGTAAGGGCATGCGAGGTAGGGCCGAGATGGCCGGGCTGGTGTCCTCAAGGGCGTCACCAAAGGCCTCGCCAACGGGGCCCGTGTCTTGCATCAGGCGGTCCAGCCGGTCCCAGTACGACCGGAGGCTCGCCGAGGAATCTACGGGGGGATCGACGGCGGGTGCAGGTGGGGGTGGCGGCGGAGCCTCCAACCAGGTCTTAGGTTTCGGTGGGACCTCGCGAACGGGTGCTACTGCTACGGCGTCGGCCTCGTCAATGATGCCAGCGTTCAGGTCTTCCTCCTCCCGCTTGTACTGTTCCATAATCGTGTTACCGTAGACCCGCACCAGGCTGACAGGGCAGTAGTACTCAGCGCCGTAGTGGGTGAGCAGATCGATGCGGATGAACCGTGCCCACATCACCGGATCCGGCACGGTGAATATTTGGGTCTCGCGGGAGTTGTAGGCCTGGAACCGGCCCAGGAGACGCCACGCGCCATCTTTAGGTGGGTATC
The DNA here is from genome assembly GCA_027575765.1 of Tieghemiomyces parasiticus. NCBI lineage: Eukaryota > Fungi > Kickxellomycota > Dimargaritomycetes > Dimargaritales > Dimargaritaceae > Tieghemiomyces > Tieghemiomyces parasiticus. The sequence continues at coordinate 26,564 of JANBPT010000210.1, forward strand.
GGTCTGTAACGTGGACTGTGAAGTCCTTGAACGTGGATGAAAAGAACTCGTAGTTGGCCAGGGCGAGCGCATCGATCAGGATGTCGTCACAGAGCTCTATCAGGAGGAATTTGGTTGCCGAACAGAGATTGAGCATGTATCGTTCCTTACTGTTGGTGAGCACCGCTGCGGGACCTTTGGCCTCTGGGTTGGCTTTGAGTACCACTGCAGCGCAGTCAGCCGACGCGTGGTTAAACCGGCCCTTCACGGCAGCCAAGGCGGCGGCTCCGCCCGGGTGGATGACGGCGGCCGGACTAGCAGGTTTAGGCGGTTTTTTAGCCTCGGATAGCGACTGACTGGGTGGAGGCGGATCGGCTGCCGGGGGTGGTACCAGGGTGGCCGAAGCGACCGTGGTGACCGTGGCCGCCTGGGTCCGGACCCACTCCAGGTAGCGCTGTTGGCGGCACCTTTCTGTGTCGTTACCACCGCATCCCACTGCTTCCGACTGTTGGGTCCGGCGCCACTCCTCGAAGGATGGAAGGTACTCACCACCCTCCGCGAGGGAGAAAAGTGGCAGTGGCGTGTGGCCTTTCAATGTTGCGATGCCTTCACCCTCACCACTATCCTCCACTGGTAAGAGAGGTTGAACCTCCGGTGAGTCGCCCGCCGGTGGAGCTTCTGCGACAGCTGTATTGTGGAAGGCGGTGGCCTCGGCCATATTGTCCGTGGTCTGCGAAGTCGCTGCGGAGGGGTCGGCCAGGACGGTGGCCGTCGCAAGGGCTAGCAGCCCGATGACTAGGTGACGCCAGCGTACGGCATGACGTCGTTGGGGGCACATGGCAGGGTGAGGGGCGATGGGTACGGGACGGCCTCACCGGTCAGCAGTGACCAATAGTGTTGAACTGGCTGGTAGCAAGGGTAGCTTAGGTGGACCTCGGGTGAATGCAATGGCTTACTTCCCGAACGTGATGGGGACCAACCGTTGGGATAGAGTACCGGGTAAAGGAAATATAAACGGCAAGAGCCGGCAGAGAGTCCAGGACTATTGACAGGCAGTAGCGAATGGGGGGAAAGATGGCGAAGTCCGAGTTGCTGCGCCCAACAGACCGTGGCCCCACCCCTCCTCCTAAGGAGTACCCCGCCGTGGTCACACATCGGGGCCCAATGGCAATGATGCAGGGAAGGCACACAAGATGAGCAACGGCCTGGAGCTAATCAGTAATCCCAAGCAGATATAATCACGTGATATACGCCGTTGGTCGCCGTATTCCGCCCTAGCACACTGTTTCAATGGCCCACATTTGGACTGGCGCACGCTATGCGAGGGTAGTTATTCCCCCCCCCAGTCCATTGAGCGAGCCATTCCTGCGCACGAGAAGAAAAAAAAAAAGCCGCTGAAGCAGCCGACTTCGGGCCTCGGAAAAGGTTCCTTGGTCTTGTCGGCCCTAGGCCACCCAACGAATGTGCGCCTGTGTACTATGCCAACGAACCGAGCCTATGCCAATTCCCGTCCCTTGGTCTCGCTGTTCATACTTGCACCCGACTCGCAGCAATCCATTAGCCAACGCCGCCACCAAGGTCGCTTCAACAGCCCGTACGCCAGTCTACCTTGCCCGACCAGCTCAATCGCCACCAAACCTCCCAACCAAGGCCCCGAGCAACGCTGAGGCGACTAATTTGGCAATTCTGTCACAACCCAAAGCCTAACGTATTCAATATTATACTGCCATGCAGGCCCCAATGAACCGGAAGAAGCCCAAGTCGGGCGGATTCCAGAGCATGGATCTGATCCCGAACCTGTTCCGCGCCATCCAACGTAAGGGTTATAAGCAGCCCACGCCCATCCAGCGCAAATGCATACCGCTCGTCCTCAGCGGCAAGGACGTGGTGGGTATGGCCCGTACGGGGTCTGGTAAAACCGCCGCGTTCCTGATCCCGCTTATCAACAAGCTACGCCAGCACTCCGCCAAGGTAGGTTTTTTCCGCGCATGTCAACCGCATTGACGCAGCGCTCTATTAATCAGGCTGCCTTTCACTTGAACCTATCCGGCACGGTAGCTGACTTTTCACCCGCCTCGCGTCACCTTCTGCCTCCCCCACCCTGAACCATTTAACCACCTACCTTCCTCATGACCAGGTCGGTATCCGTGGCCTGATCCTCTCCCCTAGTCGTGAATTGGCACTCCAGACCCAGCGCGTCACGGGCGAACTGAGCAAGTACTCTGACCTCCGTAATGGGGCCATCGTCGGTGGTAACAGCATTAGCGACCAGTACGCCCTCTTAGCTACCAACCCAGACATCATCATCGCCACGCCCGGCCGCTTCCTCCACTTGTTAGTGGAAATGAACCTGGATCTCAGCACCGTAGAGTACGTGGTGTTCGACGAGGCAGACCGGCTGTTCGAAATGGGGTTTACGGTCCAGCTACACGAGATCCTCAACCGGTTGCCGGCTACCCGGCAGACTCTCCTCTTTTCGGCGACCCTACCCAAGACCCTGGTTGATTTCGCCAAGGCTGGACTGGAAGAACCCGAACTGGTCCGTCTGGACGCTGAGACCAAGGTGAGCGAGGAACTGGAAATGGCCTTCTTCCATGTGACGGCCCCGGAGAAAGAGGCTGCGCTACTCTACCTGCTCCGTGAGGTGATCAAGCTGCCCGTGACCACGCTCGAAGAGCGGCGGGTTGCCGCCCAGCAGTTTGCCCAGATCAAGGCCAGGCCGCGCCGCAAGGGGAAGGGGAAAGGTAAAAGTGGTTCCGACGCCGAGGAGGACGACGACGATGATAACGACGAAGAGATTGAACGGGTACTCACGCGGCAGCGTTCCGGGGGTCCTAAGGCCAACATAGATCACCAGACCATTATTTTTGTCGCTACCAAGCACCATGTGGAATACCTGGCCCAGCTCCTCCTGGAGGTAGGGTACGCCGTCGCGTACATTTACGGGTCCCTCGACCAGACGGCGCGCAAAATTCAAATTGAGAACTTCAGGGCCGGCCGCTCCACCGTCTTGGTCGTCACGGACGTGGCGGCCCGCGGTATCGATATCCCGATCCTGCAGAACGTGGTTAACTACCACTTTGTCGATAACTGCAAAACCTTCGTGCACCGAGTGGGCCGCGTGGCCCGAGCCGGCCGGCGCGGCTGGGCCTACTCCCTCGTCACCAACGAGGAGATGCCTTACGTGCTCGATCTGCAGCTCTTCCTTGGGCGCCGCTTACTCGTGGGCCAGCAGGGCGCGGAGGGCGGGACCTTGGACTACTCCAAGGACGTTGTGATAGGCCGGCTGCCCAACGAGCTGATGATGGACGACATGGAATGGGTCACGAGCCGGGTCGAGAACTCGATTATCATGGTCGACCAGCGGCGCATGGCCACCAACGGGTACAAGCTGTTCAGCCGGACGCGGCAGGCCGCAGCCTCCGAGTCTCATAAACGATGCAAGGAACTTTTGCAATCTCCGGCCGCGCAGGACACCCACCCGCTGCTGACCGCCCATTTCGACGACGCTGAACGGCAACGCATGGTCATGGTGAGCGCCATCTCCCAGTTTCGGCCCGCCGAGACCGTGTTCGAGGTGGGCTGTCGTGGCACCAAGAACGTCACCCCGGCCACCCTACTCATGCGCAAACGGCGTGACCAGATGGATAAGGTGATCACCGAGACCCGGCAGCGCAAGGCCGAAGCCCGGGAGGAGTACAATCGGAAGGTCCAGCTGGGAGCTTACCAATCCGACAGCGATGATGACGGAAGCAACGCCAGCGACGACGACGATGCCAGACCCGTTGGCAAGAAGGCTCGCTCCGCCGCCACCCAGGCCAAGGAGGAGGAGGAGGTAGATCTGGACGCGGCCTTCCCTAGCCGCTTAGCCGCACCAGCCCAATCCTACCGTGATCCCGAATATTACATGTCGCACGCACAGTCCGGGGCCAACACCGAGCGTGGCTACGCCGTCAGTAAGGGTGGATCCTTCGCCGAGCAGGCACAGAAGGCACTGTTCGACGTCAACGCTGACGACCAGGCTGACATCATCCGAAAGCGTAAGGCCCTCCGCTGGGACGCCAAGAAGAAGAACTTTGTGCGCGGTACGGGAATCGGTGCCGACAACAAGAAGCTGATCAAGTCGGAGAGCGGTGTGCTCCTGCCTGCCTCCTACTCGAGTGGCAGCTACCAGGAGTGGCAATCCAAGCACGGAATGAGTATTCCGCGTTCCGGCGAGCAGGAACTGCGCGGGGCGCATATACCCAGCAGCTCAGGTCGTGGAGGCGGCCGCGGAGGTGGCCGTGGCCGTGGTCGTGGTGGCCGAGGAGGGGCGACGGGCGACCGTGGGGATAATAAGGGCAAGGGTAATAACAAGGGCAAGCCTAAGAGTGAACTGCGGGACGCCGGCCAGATCGCCAAATTGCGCCGGGATGAGCTCAATAAGCCGACGCGCGGCTCCAACAAGTCCGGTAAGCGGAAGCGTTAGCCCGACGCTGCTCGAGTCGCCCGCATGGTTAAACCGTGTGAATCGGCCCCTTACGCCGTGGGGCCAACGGTACCAGCTGCGTAAGAGCCACGTTCCTATGTCTCATCCACCTCACGTTGCATTTTCGAAATTCGAAATTTATCTTACGATCTGTTAAAATGATTACAATTGGTACAAATGGGAAGGTCGTGTGGACAAGACCTGGTGAATTGTATGAGGGCCTGGGGGTATTGTGACCTACTCCTCAGTGAAAATGCCTAGACAATGGATTAGCCGGCGGTGAGTTCGCGCAAAATCTGGTCGTAGTAGACCCCGTAGGTGCGCCGGTTGTGAGACAGCAGACTGCCAATTAGGGTGAACAGCTGGCGCATTTCGGGCGCCACGAGGTCTAGGCCGTAGCTGCGTAGGAGGGATTCGGCTGCGGCGGACTTGGTCGCCGGCGGCGTTTGGGGGACCCCTCCGCGGGGCTCCATCTCGCTTGCGCCGCGGCTCATGAAACCGGTTGCCATCCGGATACCCAGCGGGTTGGCCGGCGCGGGGCCGGCCTCGGAGGCGCTATCACCTTCGGCGGGCTTACTGAAGTGGCCTGGGTAAAGCAGCCAAGTGCGGAGGACGGTGCGCAGACGTCGGGACAACACATTGAACACCGGGTCCCGGTACGAAAGAGTCTTGAGCACCAGCGTACGTACCACCTCGGGCGCCACAGGTTTATGGGGTCCCCCCAGATACGTGGTAGCCGGAGATAAGGTTTGGAGTGGTGAGGAGGTGGTCTCGTTGGCGGCCAGGTCGCCGCCGTCGTTAGGACCGCTGCTGATTGCTCGCTGTAACTCGGCCACGAGGTGGTCCACGTTCGTCTCGTCGTGACGGAGCAGCTCCAGGAGTCGGTCCTTAAGTAGCTGGCTGGGACTGGCGGGCCCCGTGGCGCCACGATGCAGCAACCGCTGGCGAACGGTCGGCGGGGCTAGGTTCTTTGCCAGGATGAGCAGGGCCGACACGATGGTGAGGGCCTGCAGCTCGTTCTGGAACCCAAACAGACGGTCCAGGTCCAATAGGAAGGTCTCTGGGCACTGTCCCGGGTCGGCCACTTGGGTGGCGAAGAGGAGGTTCAGGACGCCCTCGTAGTACCAGGCAAGGAACTGGGACCCCTCCGTAGCGTCGCCCCGGCCAGAGCTCGTGACGGCCTGCTCAAGCCACCGTCGGGTATGATCCAGGGTCAGGTCGCCGGACTGCAAACGACGGTCAAAGTGTTCGCGCTCGTAGCGGGCGGCGTGACGGGCCAGAAACGGGCGGATAAGAGTGATCTGAGCGTTCAGGTAGTCCTGCTGCATGCGCTGTAGCGCCTCAAGGGTAACCTGGGCGCCGCGGAAGGGGTCATCAAGGGCACGCAGGTGGGCCACTTCGCTGTCTCGTTCGGGGGCGCACATTTGGGCCATCAAGTCCGCGATGAAGCTGAGGTAGGCTTTAAAGTCAAACTCGGCCAGGGAGGCTGGACGGGCCCGCCACTGCTGTTCAAGCAGGTCAACGTCCAGACGGGCCTCGATGGTGGCACGGAGAGGTCCGCGGGCTGGAGCAACACTCAGCAGAAGGTCGCGGTAGTCCCGAAACAATTCGACCAGGCAGTCGGTCAGGATTGAGGGTAGGGCCGCGGGGTCATCCGAGGAGTCCGCTGGGGACACCGCTCGGAGATCGGCGAAAAGCTGGCGGAGGTGATCAAAGTAGGCCCGCTGGGCCACGGACCGTATCTGGCTGGCCACCTCCGGGCCGGGGCCCTGACCTAACTTGAAGTACGGATCCACGGCGATCTCGTGGGCCAACTTCTCGTTCTGCAAATACTCGGCGATCCCAGTAGGGGCGGGGATGTCTTCATCGGTTTCATCGGCCGCAGGTGGGGCTACAGTGTCTGTCTGGTTGGTGGTGGCGGTGGCGGCCGCAGTCAGGGCGTCTTTAGCCAGGGGGACGGCTGGGGAGGCGGCTGGTTGACTGTACTCACGGCGAGCGGCTTCCTGGGCCCGGTGCAACCGTTCGAGAGCGGATGGGCCGCCGAACCGCTCAATCTGCTCGCGGATGGCGTCGCGCTGGGCGGCGATAGGGGCCCGCCAAGTCTCGTCAGCTCCGCCAGCGGTGCGCACCGTGTGCCAGAGCCTGTCAAGTTCCAGAAAATGGGCAATTAGGGTCTCGAGGACATGTCGACTGTCTTTGCGCTTCCACGCAAGAAAGGTGCGGTAGAAGGTATCCCAGTCGCGAACAAACGCGCGTACACGCTCAGGATCGGTGGCGGCGCGCGGGCGGTCGGTCAGACGTTCCAGGCTCCGCGCCATGGAGCTGGCCAGGTCAGCCAGTAGCCGGTCTTGGGGTCCGCTGGGGGACAGGATCTCGCTGGGGTACACTGCTAGAAGCATCCCCATCAGTAAGAAACGGCCAGCATTGGGGTAGGCGCGGGCCCGCGCTGACGTTGAGGCGGCAGATCCGTCGGTGGGGCCTGTTGGCAACTCTGAAAGGTCTGACTGGTCGTCCCGGGCAGCGGCCAGTACGACCCGGACGAGCCGGTCAGCAGCCCGCATCACGGGGGCGGTGGTCATGGCCTGGGTGGCCGCCGCGGGTCCCAGTTCGCGCAAGCCGGCCAGGGAGAACTGGTGGCGGTGGAGTTCCTGGTGAGCCGAGGTGACCTGGCGGCCCCGGAAGGTCCGCTGGAGGGCCACGACTCCGCGCTCGATGACCTCCTGACGGCAGCGGTGCTGGGGCGGCGGCGAAGGTGGGCCCCCGGCAATACCAACGCCCGGAGCGGCGAGGCGGGGCAGGCGCAAGATCCGGTCGCGCCGCGCTTCGGTGAGCCGTAGGCGCTCCTCTAGTTGCTGGCGCTGCCGCTCGACCTTTTGCTGCTGGCGGAAGGCCTGTAACTGGGCCACTCGTTTGGCGCGGCGTACGCGGTCAGCACATTGTTCGGCCTGCTCCCGAAGGAGCCGGGCGCGGTTCTGGCTGGCCGTCTCTAGGCTCTCGCGCAGGGCGACCGACTGCTGGTCGGTCTGGGCCTGGGTCTGGCTTTGCTGCTGGGTCCGCACCAGCTCCACGTGGTGGAGGTGCTCGGCTGCCTTGGCCCGGCGGGCAGCTAGGTAGGCATCGTGATTAAGTTGAGCCTGGGTGGGCGACGTGCCAGTGTAGACGCACTCGGCGTGGGCGTCCTGCTCCCGCCGCTGCTGGAGGCGGGTAGCGACGTGGCACGGCTTCTTACGGGTCGGTGTCAGTTCATTTCCGCTGGCAGTGGCGGCCGAGTAAGGAGGCGAGGCCGGAGGCGGTGGGCCTTGGTCCGAGGCGGCCATGACAGACTGACGGGGCGGACGTGAGAGAGGTGGAAGGAACGCTGCAAATGAGGCGGGTGACGAAGTCGGCAAGGTCAATTCGACTGGGCAATATTCGACAGGGCAGGAGCGAGTAAAGGCGGGTGGGGAAGTTGGCTCGGATAGCCGCCTAGAGCGAAGCTTTGTGCTGGGCGGTGTGTAACGTCAGTGGACAAGAGGAGTGAAATTTAGATTTTTAAGCAGCCTGCACGGTGGCCTTTCCAAAGTGTTCGAGCCGTCTCCCCGAGTCGGGCGGTGAGAGTGAAACGGGGTCACGCCAACCGGGCATCCCTCCGCTCCCCCCGCTCAGCCGACGCAGCGGTGAATGGGGTTTAGCCCAGGGGTCTCACTACACACTGCGGCTGCCCACCCCTCCCTCCAAGGTACGTATATAGACAATTGTATACGCACTCGGTCGAGCCAGCTGACATCGACCCTGGCCGCGTGTCCTCGAGAATCCAGCAAGGCGCAGACCCTACGCCTGTCCCGGAGATAGCACAGCTGACCGATTGATGGTCGCCGTCTGCTTGTATACGTGCGCCAGCCTAGGTACTACTCATGGGACCAACTGTCCGCCGGTACTAACCTGAGAGCGTTGAGGCCGCCGTCGAAACCTAGACGCCTTACCCTTCATTGGTAAATATTGTGGGACACAAGTATCCCTAACGATAGCGGCCAGCGTGGTCCCGGCCGTTTCCCTTATTCCGGCACATTACACTTGGGACCGTTGTATGCCGAAAGCATGGTACCCGTGGCTCACCCATTACAGTTACGGCCGACCTTTAGAGCCTCGTCGCGGCATAGCCAAGTCGCTGAGGCTGACTGTGGGCCTATGAACATGTTGGCACGCTCAAACTACGTGGGACATGGCCCACAGAGAAAGAGAGAGAGGGTTATGTGTTTGGTCCTTATAGACCATGAAGCGCTTCCATGCCTCAGTCAATTCAAGCCAGGGCCTAGACAGTGCCCTGCTCATGGTTAATAGCCAGTCGCCGGTAACCACGGGGGGAGGTGCGGGGGACGGCCCTGCGGCACCCAGTGTCCCACTTCCCAACCGCGCCATGTAGTCATCCCCTCGGCGTCGCTAGCCATCTCCGCCCATCCGTTCCCCTTGGCACCATCGTACGACCCACATCGATTTAGCTCCGCTGTACCTGCAGGCCGCCATCTGTTTTTAGCCCATCCAATTCGTGCCGTCATTGTCGTTTACCGCACCCTTCCAACCAGCGGATAGTTTCGCATTTTACCTCCGCATTTCGCTTCATTTCCATACACCATGGCCGCCACCACTACCACCGCCGCGTTCGACACCCAGCACCAGGACATGATCCACGATGCCCAGCTGGACTACTACGGCAAGCGGCTCGCGACCTGCTCATCGGACCGCACCGTCCGGGTGTTTGAGGTCCAGGGTGACAAGCAAACCCTTGTGGAGGCCCTCCAGGGCCACGACGGCCCCGTGTGGCAGGTTGCTTGGGCGCATCCGCGCTTCGGCCCCATCCTGGCCTCCTGCTCGTACGACGGCCGGGTCATCATCTGGAAGGAAATTGAGGGCGACTGGGTCCGCGTGAAGGAGCACCAGTCCCACACCTCATCCGTCAATTCCATCGCCTGGGCCCCTCAGGAGCTGGGCCCCATCCTGGCCTGCGCCTCATCCGACGGCTACGTCTCTATTCTGACCTTTAATGGTAAGTACGCAGAGTACTCCGAATGGGATTCGGAGCTGCTGCGAGGCGGTGACCTCATGTTCCCGCCCCGTTACGGCGGACCCAAATGCCAAACTACCTTCCCTCCTTACATGTAGTTGTTCGATACTCAATCCTGCCTCACCCCCCCCCTCCAATATCTACACGGTTCCTATGCGCCTACCTACACCTTCCATTTCTAAACTCGCTGACGTTCAGCCGATGAGGGCGTGTGGACGCAAGAGAAGTTCCTCGCCCATCACGTCGGCGTTAACGCCGTGTCCTGGAGCTCCCCCGTCGCCCCGGGATCCTTAATCCAGGGTAACAACACCACTGCCCCTAACACCGTAAAGCGCCTGGCTACCGGCGGCTGCGATAACTTGGTCAAGATTTGGGTGTCGCGGGACGGTGAATGGGTCGAGGACACCGTGTTGGAATTGCATTCCGAATGGGTACGGGACGTAGCCTTCGCGCCCAATTTCGGCCTAACCAAGACACTTCTGGCCAGCTGCTCGCAGGACCGGACGGTGGTCATCTCCACCCACGACGCCGAGACTAACACCTGGACCAAGATGCCACTGCGTGAGACCAAGTTCCCCGACGTCGTGTGGCGGGTGAGCTGGTCGCTGACCGGTAGCGCTCTGGCCGTCTCCGGCGGCGACAATAAGGTCACCGTGTGGAAGCAGAACCTCAAGGGCGCCTGGGAGTGCGTTGAGGAGCTGACAGAGAAGGTGTAGTCCCCCATGATGACTACCCCCTCCAACCCGTGTTTGATTAGCGCCCTAAGATTGCCTCCCTATTTTACTGGCTCACCTCCGCCTTTCTAGCCTGGGCGTAGCAAAACAATAAACGTTTTCTTGTGTACTAATTTTATCACCAGCAAGTCCCGGGCTAGTTGATTAGATGAGTGGCGGGGGTGGCTGGACTAGGCGTTATCATGAATGTGGCAAGCCATGAGATTATTCGTACGACTACCGTTAGAGTAGTCTCTTTGTCCGTGGCCTCCGTCCTTCGTCTCAGCATTCAGACCTGTGAAGCAGTCGGTAACGAAGTACGCTGCCGCCCCGCCACCCCCTCCCCCTAGAGGTTTGCAGTTGACAAGCTAGCCGGGCCTGCTATTTCAGTATGACCTACGTCTCTCTAACGAGGTCCCACTTGCCTTAGTAACGGTTAACGGACATCATTGACACTGGATCTGCCGGGCTAGGCGTTGGAGACACAGCCGGGATGGAAGTGAGGCGGGGACACAGGCACGTCGTCCGCTGTAACCGCGCCCACAATCCGAGCGTCGCTGAGTACTCAGGGTCAACAATTCTCGGTGGTGCGGATCGGATAAGCAGATTGGATTGACCAAGAGTAGCGTTCGCTGACAGTGAGGAAAGATTACTCTAAGACCTGTCCATCGAGGCACCATCGGCACAAGTCCTCGGTGACACCAACACCTAATCCACCCCGACTCATCACAAGTACACGCACGCCGTGATATCAATCCCATAGCAACCACGACGTTGTTCTTGGAAAAAAAATTAAAATTGGCTTGGGAGGCCAGCGCGCGGAAAGCGGTGGGACGTCAAGGTTCCCTTCCTGTTCTGGGGGAAGGCTGCCTTGCCGAGCCGAGATCTGCTTTCCCGACAACGCAGCACCCTGGCTATAATATCTACAACACTCGATTACCCGCCTGGCCTCCAAGGCTACACTGTGCTTTATTTTTGCATTGGATTACCATTCGGGTTGCATTTGGCATTCCTATTTCGTCTACCTCGATTCCATTAGGACACCTCCCATCGCGGCTCTACTCCGCCTATCTTGCCTACAAGCCTGCCGGACATTTCCCAGTCTGATTTAACCGCCCCTGCCCCCACTTCAATACTAGATACTACTTTCCAAGATGGGTAAGAAGAAGGGAGGAAAGAAGGCCCAAGATGATTATTGGTAAGTCACATCGCGCCTGCCCCAGGATCCGGATCCCGACTCAGTGCAGTCCTTAAGCGCACTGGGAACCCCACCTACTCCCATCCGGAGACTCACTCACCCTCCTCCGAACCCGCCGTCCGCAACACCCACCATCGTCGCAGGGACAACGAGTTTGAGAACGACCAAGCGCTGGTCGAGGCCACCCCAGTGGAACTCGCAGCCGCCGATGTCCCCTCCGGAGAGGAGGACGCCGGTCTCATGGGTATCATGAACCGCTCAAAAAACAAGAAGACCAAGAAGAAGAACAAGCTGGTCCTGGCGGACGAGCCCGAAGTCGAGGCGGAGGAGCCCGTCCCTGAGCCTGCGGGTGGGAAGAAGAAAGGCAAGGGAAAGAAGAACCGGCGGGACGACTACGACTACGAGGACCCCTACGCTAACCTCGACGAGGAAGTCCCACCGCCACCGGCCGCTGACGAGGAGGAGGTGGAAGAGGAGGAGCCCATTCCGGCCCCTGCGGCGGGAAAGAAGAAGGGCAAGGGCAAGAAGGGCAAGCGGGACGACTACGAGGACCCGTATGCCAACCTTGACGAGGAGGTGCCCCCGCCCGCCGCACCCGCGTCCGAACCCAAGAGCAAAGCCAAAGTAAAGGGCAAGGCGAAGGCCGAACCGACCCCGGCTCCCGCGCCCGCCGCCACCCCGGTCGCCACCCCGGCTCCTTCGGCCGAGAAGAAGACCGCCAAGCCCAAAAAGAAGAACGCCAATATCAGTGCGCTGCAAAAGCTGGTAGAGGCACGCAAGGCGGCCGAGGAGGAGGAACGTCTCCGGCAAGAAGAGGAACGGCGGCTGATCGAAGAAGAGGAGCGACGCCTTGAAGAAGAAGAGCGCCTAGCTGAGGAGGCCGAGGCCGCCAAGAAAGAGGCTGAACGGGTAAGTAGCACTACCAGACAGCACCCGGCCGATAGACGCAGCTAGCCCAGGCGACATGACCAGAGCCGACTGAGCGAACGAATGCGATATCGGCTGCTCACTACTAACGGTCCATTTCAAATTCACCCTCATCTCCCTTCACCATCTCCGGAACACCTCACAGGCACGGAAGGAGCAGCTACGCAAGGAGGGCAAGTTGCTGACTAAGTCCCAGAAGGAGGCCCAGAAGCGCGCCCAGGCTCGTCTGCAGCAACTACTCGATTCGGGCGTTCAGGTCGCCGGCCTGCAAGAGTCGGGGGGCACCAGCTCGGGCAAGGGAAAGAAAGCCAGCTACAGCAAGCGTAAAAACAAGGGCAAGGGTGCCTCCGAAACCGAGGCCGTAACCGAATCCCTCAAGGGTCTGGCGGTCACTCCCACTCCGCCGGTCGAAACCCCGGCAGCCGCGGAAGACGACGACGACGAAGATGACTGGGAAAAGCTATTAGAGAGCGACCCGGAACCCGAGCCCGAGGTCAAGGAAGAGGGTGAGGGATCAGCCGAGAATTCCGACGACGATGACGACGACGACTCGGATGATGACTCCGACTCAGACGAGGAGGCCACGGCCGCCGAGCGAGAGGCTCAGCGGCGCAAGCAGGAGGCCGCCCAGCGTCGCGAGAAGCGCCACGAGGAGGCTTTGGCCGCCCGCAGTGCCGAGGATCTGCGCTCCCCCATTTGTTGTATCCTGGGCCATGTCGACACGGGTAAGTGTTTCGGCCTGGGCACTGAGATTCTGATGGCAGACGGTACCGTGCGTGCCGTGGAGACCATCACCGACGGCGACTACGTACTGGGCGACGACGGGACCCCGCGCCTGGTCACGGGCACCACCCGTGGCCACGGTCCTATGTTCCGCATCGACGCTGCCGACCCAGCCACCCTTGTCCGTGGCTTCGTGTGCAATGATGCCCACATCCTGGTGCTCCAAGTGACTGACGCCATCACGGTCCGACACGCCAGCCACACGGCTGGCGAGGCCCCCACGGGTGTGTACGAAGTGGACTACCTCGAGTTCGCTCCGGGGGCCGAGTCTGAAGAGGACGGCGGCGCCGCCCGCCCTGATCTAGACACCTTCGTCGAGCGCACCGCAACCTTCCCGTACCCGAGCGAAGAGTACGCTGACGTGGCCCTCGCCGCCCAGGCCGCCGAACACTTTGCCACGGGGCTGCGGAGCTTCCACGCCCGCCACCTGTGGCAGCCCAGCGTGACCACCTTTATGGCCGCCCCGGAAAGCGTGCAGGCTCGCGCCCGCATGTACCACCCAGAAACCGTCACGGCCGCCCACCCGCGCGCCCCGTTTGCCGACCTGGTCCGCACCCTGCCCGGGACGTCGGACATCAATGATCAGGGCCTGGAGGATCTAGCCTGGGCCACTGGTTACGCCTTCGGTACCGCGCGCTGGTTCCGTCGTGGAGGGAACGACGTGGACAGCGGGGCCGAGGCAACCACGCCCGAGGACGAAGTGAGCCCGGGGAATGCTCACCAGCCCGCTCCGCCGGCCTACGTGGCCATCACCGAGGCCTACCCCAAGGTGATGCGTGCTCTGGCCGGCCACAGCTACATGGAGCTCCTGGACCTGGCCCAGTGGGGCAATGCCACTAAAGTGCGTCGCCCGTTCATTGCTGGTTACCTCGAGGCCGTCGCCGTGGTCACACCCGTCGCGGGGGTGCGGGTACCCATCCGTGGGGTCCGCACCGAACGGGCCGCCCGCTTAGCCACCCTGCTCCGCGCCGCGGGTCTGACCGTCCGGGCGGCGCCTGAGGAAGGCGAAACTCTTGAGGCCCCGTCGACGACCTTTGACTGGTGCACAGTTGCCGGCACGGCCCTCGTGGACTTGCCCTACCGGTCCGCCGATTTTGCTGCTACTATCGCGGCCACCATCCCGCCGGGCAACCCGGTCGGCGTGCGCAATTGGGCCGTGCGGATCACCAAGCTCCAGGAAGATGCCTTCTACGGGTTCTGCGTCGATGACAACCACCGGTTCCTGCTGTCCAGTTTGACGGTCACTCACAACACCAAGCTGCTGGACAAGATCCGCCAGACCAACGTCCAGGAAGGCGAAGCCGGTGGGATCACGCAGCAGATCGGCGCCACCTACTTCCCGATGGATGCCATTAAGGCCAAGACGGCCAAACTCAACGCCAGTGGCAAGGTTGAGTACAAAGTGCCCGGACTGCTCGTCATTGATACCCCCGGGCACGAGTCGTTCACCAACCTGCGCTCCCGTGGGTCGTCGTTGTGTAACATTGCCATCCTGGTGGTGGACATTATGCACGGCCTCGAACCCCAGACCTTGGAATCGATTCGCCTGCTGCGGGACCGCAAGACGCCTTTCATCGTGGCCCTCAACAAGATCGACCGGCTTTACGGATGGCAACCCGTCCCGGACAACCCCTTCCGTGACAGCCTGGCGAAGCAGACCGCGGCCGTTCAGCGCGAGTTTGAGAGCCGCGTGGAGGCCACCATCCTGGCCTTCGCCGAGCAGGGGCTTAACTCCTGTCTGTACTACAAGAACAAGAACCTCGGTAAGTACGTGTCCCTGGTGCCCACATCGGCGCACAGCGGGGAGGGTATCCCGGATCTGCTGCTCCTGCTGGTCAGCCTGACCCAGTCCCGTATGACAGAGAAGCTCATGTACCTATCCGAGCTGGAGTGCACGGTGCTCGAGGTCAAGGTGATCGAGGGCCTGGGTACTACCATTGACGTGGTCCTGTCCAACGGTGTGTTGAACGAAGGCGACCGCATCGTCGTGTGCGGTCTGAACGGACCCATCACCACCAACGTGCGGGCTCTGCTCACCCCGCAGCCCCTTCGCGAACTGCGCGTCAAGTCAGCCTACGTGCACCACAAGTCCATCAAGGCCGCCATGGGCGTCAAGATCTGCGCACCGGACCTGGAGAAGGCCATTGCTGGGTCGCGCCTCCTGGTGGTCGGCCCTGACGATGACGAGGAGGACCTCGAGGAACTGGTGATGGAAGACCTGGAGAACATGCTCAACTCGATCCGCAAGGTGGACAAGGGCGTATACGTGCAGGCCTCGACCTTGGGCTCCCTGGAGGCTCTGCTGGAATTCTTGCGCACGTCGGAGATCCCGGTTTCCGGCATCAACATTGGACCGGTGTTCAAGCGCGACGTAATCCGTGCCGCCACCATGCTGGAGCGGGCCAAGGAGTACGCCGTGATGCTCTGCTTCGACGTCAAGGTGGATCGCGACGCCATGGAGCTGGCGCAGGAACTGGGCGTCCGCGTGTTCACGGCCGAGATTATCTACCACCTGTTTGACCAGTTTAAGGCCTACTCGGCCTCGATCACTGAACAGAAGCGTAAGGACCAGGCCCCGGCGGCGGTGTTCCCCTGCGTGCTGCGCATGATCCCAGGTGCGATCTTCAATAAGCGCGAACCTATCGTGATTGGTGTGGACGTTATCGAAGGAGCCCTGCGCACCGGTACCCCCGTGTGTGTAGTCGAGGAGGACCCCGAGACCAAGACCCACACCGTTGTGCCCCTCGGCAAGGTGACCAGTATCGAGCAGAACCACAAGTCGCTGGATATGGTCAAGAAGGGGCAGGCCGCCGGCGGCGTCGCCATCAAGATTGAATGCCCCGTGTACGAGACGGCCAAGATGTATGGCCGCCACTTCACCGAGAAGCAGGACATTTATTCCCTCATCAGCCGCGGGTCCATTGACGTGCTCAAGGAGTCGTTCCGTAAGGACGTGTCTAAGGAGGAGTGGGCACTGATTGTGCGCCTCAAGAAGGTCCTTGGCGTTGCCTAATTTTACTCCCTCTCTCTCTCTCTCTCCCGACCGGGGTTGTCAAGGCTGCAGGATGGACAGCACAGTTGTCTACTTTGAGATGACCTGGACGCTCTTTTCTCGCCTCCTTCTGTTTACCGTTTTTGCTTTCATTTTTATTTTTTTACATATTGCCTATGGCTATCCAAGTAACCGTACCCAGTACACATCGCTTTTGCATTGCTTTATTTTTCCAGCTGTGGCGTCATTATAAAAACCACATTATCCTACTGATATCGGTAACAAATTAGACGTAGGGGATGAAGGACCAACAGCGGACGAGGTCGGAGATTGGCTGGCCAGGCGCGCTACGGCGACCTTACCCAGGTAGCGGATACTGGTCAAGGCAGGCCTAAAGTTTATAGGCAAAGATGTTGCCGTGCCGGCTGCATGGAAATCGCGGGATGGGAACCCCAGAAGGCCAGGCGCTGTCCGCCACATAGGAGGGCAGAGTGACTGGCTTCAGCTTCCTACAACCCATGCCCTGCCTTTGCCGCATCACATATTTTTCTGACACATTGCCTCTTTAGTGATCACTTGACGCCTGGCTACCTAGTCCAATTGAGTGTCCTTCAGGTTCCCCTTCCCCTCTCCACCGCCCAAACCACCCGAAGTGTTTCCCCCCCCCCGGCTTCCAGCTCACCATGGACGAGAAATTTGAAGTGGCCGAAGTACTGCCTCCGACGTCTGCCGAGTCCGAGATGCAAGTTGACGAGCTGGGTAAGTGTGACGAGGCCGGAAACGACCCCCTTTCGTATCGTCCACTGATCGGCCATCTGGTTGACTAGGTCAGAACGGGCCCATAACTAGTTCCACCTTGCTGAAGCGTCCTGCTAACCTTCGCCTCCCCCCCCCTCCTATCTCCATTTATACACTACAATCCTCAGAAGAGACCCCCCGTGCCCAGCCACCGCAGGAAGAGCCTGAGGACGTTAAGGAGACGAGGCCTAGGCCGGCCGTCCGGTCGGTGGTTAAAAAGGGCCGCGGGTTCCTATCCAGGGCCGACGGTAAGCTACCCAGGATGAGACACGCGTGAGTACGGGCGAGACTCTGAACGGTCAGCACTGGCTGCACCTCCCGTACTTCATTACTAATGAGCGGGTTGGGTGATTATTATTATTTTACTTTGCACTTTACGTCGTTTCTTCATTGCGCGGTATTGCTCCAGCCACCACGATGGACCCGGCTGACGAATCGACTGCGGATACCATGGAGCAGGATACCACCACGGTCGGCCAGTACGAACGCTCAGTCGAGGGTTGGGTGATCATCGTGACGGGCCTGCACGAAGAGGCCACGGAAGAGGATGTGACGGACAAGTTCGCTGACTACGGCCGGATCAAGGACTTCCAGATGAACTTGGACCGGCGTACCGGTTACGTTAAGGTAAGTGGATCGCGGACCTCCTTAGTCTAAGGAGCGGGCTGGTTGTGGATTGATCCTGTCGGCAGGCCGCGACCTTTCTGATGTTTATATATATTCTTCACGCTTACGCTTGGGACTTTGGTCACTCATCACTCACATATCCCCCCCGAGCACATTAGGGCTACGCGCTCATTGAGTACGAAGAGTACAAAGAGGCCGAGGCCGCGGTGGCCGACACCAACGGGACAGAGTACCTCGGTCGGCCCCTCCGCAGCGAATTTGCCTTTTTGGAGGGCAAGTCGTCCTCGTACACCCAGGTCACGAGCCGGCGTCGGTAAGTTTGAACCCACGGCTTATTCGATTCTTTATAACCATTATTGTGTCAGTGGAGGGATCGTCTGTAACCTAGCTGTGTGACTTTGGCCACTACCCCGTGACTTTTTACCGACCCACTTACACTAATCCTACCACTCATTCACCCTTCCTGGTTTCTCACTGACATTCAGCAACAACCGCTACCGCCGGCGGTCCGTGAGCCCAGACCAGCGCCGGTAGATATCCGTTTAGTGTATGTGCCCTTTCCGATATTTGATTTAAAACTGACTAGGTGTACTAAATCCAGAATAAATAGGACCCAGCATTTATGGTTAAATGATGTAGCATGCAGACCGCTTTATCGACCGTGATATACATGGTGGTGAGGGCAACAGCGGTTCGGAGAGCTCACAAGGGGGGGACCAGTTACGAAGAGCGTGAAATATGAATCCACCACCCTACATAAAATCGTCTTCGAAGTCCTCAGCCATGTTACGGTTACTGTTGGTGGTGGTCTCCTCGTCGTCAAACATACCGGAGTAACTGCGCTGGTCTTTCTGCAGCTGGTACTCCTTCCGTTTACGCTCCGCCTCCTTTTTCTGTGGGGAGGGTGGTAATCGCGGCGGCGGGGATAGTAAACAATACGGTCTTTCATCGAATTAGCACTGGATCTGGGTGTTTGATGGATGGGGTTAAGCGGGACGATGGAGTGTGCTGACATATGATCGATGGGACCGACAAGGCCCGTTGCCAGGTTACTTACGTGGGCCAGTCGGATCGCCGTGGCCTGTTGGCTCTTTTCTTTTAGCATGGCCGCTTTTTCGGCCTGGAAGTCGGGGAATCGCTCGACCTTCGTTTTGTTCAGCCGATTGACGATGGCGTTCACCCGAGTGTCGATATGGACACGCTTAACCTAGCCGCCGAGGTTACACAGGATGTAGAGAGAGAGGGATGAGGGGGGGGGGGGGGCGACGTGACAGCAAGTTGGCAAGGTCATTAGTTAAGCATAGCTAATTCCGACCGGGCTGCTATGTGGACACGTCGCGCTCACCTGGCGGCCGAACGCATTGGCTGGGCGAGGCAGTAACCCTGGGGAATCTACTTACCACGTTCTGCTTATGGAAGGACACCTGGCCCACGGCCATGTCGCCTGTTTTTTTCAGGTTACTCCACGGTGTGTAAATGATGGTGATGTTGTCCTTCTTGTTACCTGGCAACGGTTAAGATGTAAACGCGGAGGGGCAGGTGAGTAAGACTGGCAGACAATAAAACCACGCGTCAGAGGGCACGCCCGATTACCATTTACTTTGCGGTCTGTGTGTCACTCACCTTCGATACTGTTGGCCTTGGTGAGCTGACCCAGGTCAAGGAGCAATTCCTGCGGTAGGTTGTCCCAAGTCTGGCCCGGTGACATGCGCAGGTAAATGTGTGCGCTGGATAGCTTATCGACATGGAACCAGACATCCTCCTCCCAGCCGTGCTTGATGAGTTCCTCATTCTCGACCTTATCTTTACCGACATATATCTTAGCCGGCGGGCTAACCGCTGTCGATGGTACACGGCGGCAGAATATACGGGGGTTGGAAGGAATGTCCGGATAGGCGATGGCGTGGGGTTAAGTGCAGCGGCGAAGCGCGGGCGAAGTGTTTCTAGAGCGTAAGAATATAGCCGCGTCGTCACGTTTGCGAGTGACCTTCGGTTGGCGCCCTCTCTAGCCGGTAGGGTACATAAGTCTTTGAGGTCCGGATAAGAGTCCTGGGGAGGGGGGAGGGGTTTCTGGGGCCGCCAGGCTGATTCACCTACCGTTACTTTCAAAGTAATATACCATGGCGGGATCAGGAGGGAGGGAGAGAGGGAAGGGTTACAATGACGGACCGAGGCGAGCGGGGATAGGCGAATGGGGGTTGATGCAACCCGGGTTTGGGATTATGGAGGAGGGGTTAATAATGCGCATGGGCACCGCCATACTGCTCTCGGCATGTACAAGGGTTATAGCCGGGCTGCAATTGGGGCGGGGCGAGACTCAAGGAAACCCGGCCGACCCTCCTCCCGCTCCTCGCCCTAACGACAGTGTATACCGAGTTACCTGGATTCCAGTGATTCACAACCCTCCCCTGTGGCATAGGTACGGCCACTCCTGATACCAGCCTAGTCCCTGGCGGAGTTGGGATGGACGCAACCCCACCTTGTATCGTTTGCCTGACTCTCCACGCACACACTTACGCACTGTCTACGCCTCTTGCATCTTCCTATCGACTCGACGCAAACTCGTCCGTGCCATACCGCCCGCATCCTACATCCCATCTCATAACTCTTTAAAGCCACAACATGGCCGCTACTACTGCCCCTCCGTTAACCGACATGGATGTGCTTGAACTTCGTATCTGTCACTTGGAGACTCTGCTCCAACCGACCACAACCACCTCAGACGACACCGAAACCCCGGCCCGCGAATCGGCACTACCGTCCGTGCCCGAGCGGCTGGAGCATGCCGAGCACAAGTTCC
The DNA here is from genome assembly GCA_027575765.1 of Tieghemiomyces parasiticus. Lineage (NCBI taxonomy): Eukaryota > Fungi > Kickxellomycota > Dimargaritomycetes > Dimargaritales > Dimargaritaceae > Tieghemiomyces > Tieghemiomyces parasiticus. Next base: position 46,890 of record JANBPT010000210.1, read on the forward strand.
GGAACCTGACCAAGAAGGTGCTTTTTATCGACGAGTTCTTAGTCAAGTGTAAGTGTCACATTAATAAGCCGTGCGCTGTATCGTAAAGCGTACCGGACTGGCCGCTTGTCTTCCATATTTTGAACGTGCCGTATTGACAGCCACACACATACACACATACACACATCCTTCAATCCTTCCATCGTCGCCTTGCTCTTTTCCCGCAGACGAATCGGTGCGTCATCTTGTCGAGGAAGACAACTTGGACGCCGCCGCCGAGCGGCTGTCGCTGAGTGCCAAATTGGAGATTCTCCAGAGTGCCTCCGGGGCAATGACAACCCTCTTTGACCAGCTGCGGGAGATGGAAAACCTCGCCAAGTTTGTCAATCCGCCCGAGTTCGAGGCGATGGTGGCCCGGACCGACGACGTTCGGGAGCTGGCTACCCGGCACCAGGAGCAGGCCGTTGCGTACCAGCAGCTCTCTGCGCACGTCATCGGCTTAATCGATACGTACAACAACACCGTAAGTAGTAAGCCTTATCTATCGCCTGCCGACCTAGGCCCTCGGGTGTCCTGGACCTGTCAATTGGCTGGCGCAGCTGGGAGTTCCTTGCGACCAGATATCTAACCCGACCGACCGTTACCCTACCACTACCAAACCGCACTCGCAATGACAGGTGAATTCACTCTCCGAAGTTTTCCTAATGTGGGATAGCGCCCTCGCGAAGCTCGAGGCGAAGGTCCGGGTCCTAGAAAAGAAAGAGTGAGACGACATGGTCTGTCCGCATGCAGCATCGCTTTCAATGGTAGCTCCGGCTTCTACACGGGCCCTGGTTCGACGAGTATTATTATTTTTATGTAACTATAAAGGTGCCATTTAGGGAATTTATCTCGACGCACTTATCTGGTGTATTAGGAAAAGTGCAGAGCGCGTCTAACCATACGCCCTGCACGTTAAGTGGAATGGTAATACGACCTGCGGAACTGCTATATTTCATTCCGAGCTCACTAATCACGCATCCCGCTGATGCCCAGTCGATGACCTAGACATCCCATGTTTATTAGGCAGAGAAAGATCTACCGCGTAAGGTAAGGATGTACCTAGGACTGATGTCGCCAAGGGTTTTCTGTAGATAAAATTGGACAAGACGGTACTACGTCATACAGTCGGGCCTAACGAGCGGCTTGGTAGTAAAACTGGGTAGGGAAGTAATAAGGTATATACGTTGGGAAGAACAGTGGTCAGAGGTCAATCAATATTAGGTAGCCATAACCATGTCACCTTTTCGGCCTTCCTGATGTATTCACTCAACCATCTACCGCCCTTCTGGCAATCAAGTCCCAATCTTAGCGCCTCTTCTATGGTGAACTGTTTCTCATGCACGTCCAACCTACCCACAATGACCCTCCCTGACTCGTCGAGCATTATGACAGGTATCTCTCCATGCACTACCTTTCACTGACTTCTTTCTCTACCTGCGCCACCGAGCTAGCGGCACCATTAATCAGTTATTCGACCACTTGGGTTATTGTCCCTCCCTGTGGCATGTGGAAAGACTACGGGGCAACACTGGACTCTAGCGGTGTGTGCTACAGGTCAGCCAGTTGCTGAGTCTACGGGAGGTGCATATAAGTACCTCACCTATCACCCTCCTAATAAACCGTCAGTAACCGATAACTCCATCATTTTTTATACAAATTTTTTATTCACCCTGGTACCCGGGGGTTCCCGTCTACCATAAATAACGAAACCAAGTAGTATATTCTGAGCAGGTTGAGTCCTAGAAAGTGGTGAGCTGACCCGTATTTTAATATTTAGTTATATGGTAGGATTCTACTAAGAGCGACAACAGCGGGCTGCTTTTCACTAAGGGGAAGTCGACCAGATGGCTTCGTTACTCTGCGCCGGCAATTAGCTTGTTGGACTTGGCTGGCTGCTTTTTGGCGCTGGTGGGAGGGGGAGGACATGGTTGGTTTATGTTACCACGGAACGCTCCCGTGCACCAAACCTGGCCTAGTGCAGACGATTGGTGCACTACCCAGTGGGGTTGTAGAAGATGAACAGGGCCTAAATCACGTCACATACCTTCGAGTTGTGATGGGCGGTTATCCTCACTAGTATGTAGCATTGCTTCACATTGGCAAGGCACAGATGTACTCTGGGCCGACATTTATTTGAATACTTTTTTGGACTGTATATTCTCAACCTCCTTATCGTCAACCGGGTCTCGTATTCGTTTGAGTTTCGACTCTTCCTGGATCGAAAATAGAGCCCGAGGTCGGGGCACCCACAATTGCGGTGTTAATCTCGCACTGATTGGAAATACGTAGAGCGGTCATTAGAAATGGATGGCGTAATCGTCGATTAGTCTCTCGCATGACGGCTTCCAAGTAACTGGTCGATATGCAGCCATTGGGACCGAATTCTTGGTCGACTTACAGATACTTAGCAGTTTCTCTTTTGGACTCCTTAGGTGGTTCATCCATGGTATGGGTGGGGGGAGATTGCAGTACATTGAACAGTCCATTAGAAATAACGTCGGTTAGCGGGGCTCCCAATCAGTATCAAGGTTGATATCGTTATTGATGGTCCGCTTACCTCAATGGGCTGTCGTTCGCCTGTCGGACTCAGCAGCGAATCGGGGTCACGCTTGCGAGACATGGTACAAGACCTAAATACCAAAGTTAATTCAGTGTACAGCAATGATACTGGTTAGCCCATGTAGACAGATATCGAACATAACGGAAGTGGATCTACGGTAACCGCGAGACAGGGACGTCGTTCCAGTTGGTTGGTTAGTTGCGTTTTGCTGAACGCTGAACTTGGTGGACACTTACCTTGGCTTCCAGGTTATCGTTTTAGTGAAAGGTGGCAAAGGGTTGGGATGACTGGTTATGAAAGTGGACGTTCCAGCGTTAAAGGCGGCCAACGCAAGGGAAAAGTTGACTGATAGCTGAGTGCTATTTCAAGCTAATGGAAGGAGGGGCTGAAGGGGGAAAAGATAAGATGTCTAATCAATTATGGCCAGGACCCGGTCGAACTTATATACTTTAAGTTGCCTTGTACTGCTCCAGGTGGTGGGTCAGCGTCTTTGTTCGTCGTTAAGTGAGTTAGTCCCTAAGCAGTGGCGAGCCTGCTATTAAGGAAAGAAAATAACAATGATGAAGATGTAAATAGAGGCAAGTGGGAACTGGTGGAAGAAAGGCAAGATAAGGTTAAATAAATGATGAATGTAAATGGGATGAGAATAATGATTTAAGTGAAAGTAAGAGGGGGCTGATGGAAGTGGCGAACGGAAAGCATAATGGGACATTGTCGCCATATACGCTGAGGCGTCTTCCAGGTGTTTGTGGCCAGAGATCTGATCCCTGATCTAACAATGTAAGCTTGAGCTGAGGTGATCAGTTGGATTACTGCAGTGGAGGTATTGCGTAACAACCCTCGACTAGGTCATTGAAGGCGCCAGCATTATGATGAAACTGGATGGCGTTCACGTAGCGTATGGAAGCAGCGGTCCTGAAGTTAACCTTTAAAAACCCAGCACCCGACCTTAACCACGCTACAAGACCAAGGTCCCAGCCAGCACAGGAACCTAGTAGACTATGCCCAATCACGGATTAGTATGTTTTGACAGTGTCCAGTATTATTTGTACTGTCGTGTGACGATTATGGTGACATTTGATCTGCAACATTGTGATAAGGAACGTCCCATTACTGTTAGCGCCCCTTCATTATACATACCATGAGCTAAAATGTACACAACATTCCGCACCTCTGTTGCCATACTTTGGGAGGAAATGTGGATGATGCTAACTGACTAAGATTGTATCCCGGTGCCCCTTCACTCTCTTTTGTAGCCCATTATCCGTGAACCCATCTAGTTGAACTCTCTTCCAAAGAGGTACTTTGTCAACCGGGATACCAAGGCCCGTGGCTGATTATTCGGGCCATAACGATGGACCAGGGTTTTACTAAACATCAGCAATGAACCCGGAACGCAAAGTGTGCCTCTTTGGCGGCGGGCTGTATCCATTCAAATCAATGGAGGCGATCACTTGGTCGTTCTCCTTGATCGCACACCAGGTGATGTAGCCAAAGACGGCAACATATCCCATTTATCGGAAAGACCCCCAGGCATCATTGTCAGAAAAATCTAGCCGATCTCGATCTACGATGCAACCCCATAGGCTGCGTCCCAATGTCCAGCGTTCAGGTATTCCTATCGGGATTACCACATCCAGGCCTCGCCGGTAACCTGGCACTCGGTTTAGCGGATAAATTTTCCTATGCGCATTGCATTCGCCCCTTCCTAGCTCATGCGCCAAGCCCCTTATTCATTGCAGAAATAAGCCTTCAGTGGTGGCACAAGCCGTCTGGGATGTTTCTGGGGAGGGACAGCCTAGTCTGCGGATATGCTGGCCCTGGTCGGGATAGGCACTGGCAGACGAACCAGGCGACACTCTCCAACTATCGAAGACACTGGCGTGAATGACGGAGTGGGCCCATGACACAGTTCAGCAGTAGGAAGCCACTACCAGCACATCCGGGTGGTACCACCGTGCTGGTAGGCTATTGGCCAAGGGCAACGTTCGTGAAGGCATGAGTGGGCTTAACATCATCGGCTTGATGGGGTACACGTCGGGGCTCCGAGGATTTTTTTGCGAGCCAAAGGCCTGGAAGTCACCTATCGAGAGTTGGCCAATTCTCCCCTCTGAGTCGTCAACCATCTAGGCCGGGTCCCAAGGCAAAGGACCCATGGTGGCCCTTTGACACGTGCTAAAGTGGAAAAACACGGCGACTGTCGAGTGACCAGCAGCGGATTGGGTTGGATAGTTCAAGGGGATGGGGGGTTACGGGGTCCACCACTATGGATTGTTCTCACAAGCCGCCCCACTGCCGGTCCTTTGAAACAGGTGACTAACTGGTTCAGCCCCCCCCCCCCCCCTGCTTTCCACCTTAAGTGCCCCCCTCCCAGTCACCCTGACTGTCATTGCCTTGTGAGTATTGACAGTAAAGGGATAATCATCACACGCCGGCCGCCCTAGAGACCAGGTCCACACTTTTATCTCTCGAAGTGCCTAATAGTTTCGCAACTGCCCGGTCCTTCCTGCCTGTGTCTCAGATAGCCCTTACGTTCAATCGCCTTCGTCCCGCATCTCTTCCTAACTCTCTGCTCCGGTTTCTACTACCCTACGCTGACCTCCGCTTTCCCGTCCGCTCTTCATTCCCTTACAGCTCACTTAAACCCGTCCATTCCTCCACTACCGACATGGCCCACCTGCTCCCACGTACCTTGGCCGGCCACGCCCGCCGCAGCGCCCTGGCCGCTACCACCGCACAGCGTACGTTCGCCACCTCGCGGCCAGCTGGCGTCGACTTTAACCTGACCGAGGAACAGCTGTCGTTCCAGGACCTGGCACGCAAGTTTACCGCCGAGGAAATCACACCCAAGGCGGCCCACCACGACCGCACGGGCGAGTATCCCACCGAGATCCTCCAGAAGGCGTGGAAGGTCGGTCTCATGAATACCCACATCCCGCAGGCCTACGGCGGCCTGGGCCTGGGCATCCTGGACGGCGTTGTCATCACTGAGGAGCTGGCCTACGGGTGCAGCGGTATCCAGACCGCCATCGAGGCCAACGGGCTGGCTCAGGCCCCCGTAATCCTGGCCGGTAACGACGCCCAGAAGAAGAAGTATCTGGGTCGCATGACGGAGGAGCCTCTGATGGCGGCCTACTGCGTGACGGAGCCCGGAGCCGGATCCGACGTGGCCGGCCTGCAAACCCGCGCCGAGAAGCATGGCGATAAGTGGATCATTAACGGCCAAAAGATGTGGATTACCAACGGCGGCAAGGCCAACTGGTTCTTCTTGCTGGCGCGCACCGACGACAAAGCCAACACGGGCAGTGCCTTCACCGGGTTCATCATCGACGCCGACTCCCCAGGGATCACGGTGGGGCGCAAGGAAATCAACATGGGCCAGCGCGCCAGCGACACCCGAGGCATCACGTTCGAGAACGTTGAGGTGCCCGCCGAGAACGTGCTAGGTGCCCCCGGTAAGGGGTTCAAGGTGGCCATGGGGGCCTTCGATACCACGCGGCCCCCCGTGGCAGCAGGCGCTGTGGGCCTAGCTCGCCGGGCCATGGAGGAGGCGACCAAGTATGCGCTGGAACGCAAGACGATGGGCCAGCCCATCATTGAGCACCAGGCGATCAGCTTCATGCTGGCGGACATGGCCATCGGTATTGAGGCGGCGCGGATGATGGTCTGGCGGAGCGCATGGATGGGCGACCAGGGCCAGCGCAACACGTACTACGCCAGTATCGCCAAGGCGCTGGCTTCTGAGGTGGCCAACAAAACCGCTGCTGACGCCGTCCAGGTTTTCGGCGGCAACGGCTTCAACACCGAGTACCCCGTCGAGAAGCTCATGCGCGACGCCAAAATCTTCCAGATTTACGAGGGTACCAGCCAGATCCAGCGTCTCATCATCGGCCGCCACGTTGCCTCCCAGTTTAGCTAGACGTATTTTCTAAATACTGTGTGTGATAAGTGGAGGGCAATGGTGTTTACCTCACCAGCCTCGACGGGCAGCATGACTCGTGTATTGCGCCGTGAGCACTTATGCGCCAACCTTTTGGACCAAACTATAATCTGTAAACAAAAATACCAATCGACTTGATAACTGGGATGCATCAGAGGCTTTAAGTGGCGGGGGGACCAGGTGAGGGCTTCTCTTCCCTGCTCTTTATGGTACCAAGCAACCCTCGAAATAAATGCTTAGTGGTGAAATGGGTCGTGGGCTTACAACGGCTGGGCGTTGACAGGGTAGGCAGCTTATGCCTTTAAGGCCGCAACTATTGTATAAAGACCCGGTGGAGTGACGTGGCCAGCTGTCCCTGGGACCAGAGATGGCGCAACTTTAGCCAATCAATCAGTCGGCCTCGGCTAGCCAGCGCAAGGGAATCGCTTTGTGCCATGCGAACAGCGAGTGTAGGCCCAGTCAGGGGAGACGGAGGGTGGAAGGGGTGGCATAGAGAGAGAGGGTGGTTTTACGGGTAGCATAGAGAGACGCAACGGGCCGTCCCTCCCTGGATCAGAGCGCAATGCATGAGTCACACACCTACCACTGGATCTCCCGCAGTCCTCAACAAGGCAGGAATTCTGCTGAGAGACTTTCCCAAAATTAAATCGCGCATTCAGACGGTCACGATTCGCTGGTTTGGCTAACCCGCGCCCCAATCCCCCACATTAGTCAGGCGCTCCCGCCTACAAGGGGAGGGGGTTGATGGTGGCGCCAGGGGCCCATGTTGAGCCTGTAATGGGTGATGACACCATCGTTCGTGTCTGCAACCCGCCCTTTAACCCCCGCCGTCTGGCGGTGGGAGAAGCTAGGAGCCTGCCCCCAGCCGAGCGGATGAGCCGCAGGCGAAGTGGCGGGCATGGGGAAAAAGGCGACACGGGGGGGCCGCGGAAGGGTGACGAAGGATTCTCCAATCCTCTCATCTACGCGGTAGGCCCGCCACCACCTTACTCCCGGTAAGGACTAGGCTGGGCCAAGCAGGATTCATAAATACCGGCGCCTGCACTGCAATCTTGCTCGTTATATACCGCCGTCGTGCCCTTGATTTCCCTCCTTCGACCTCTAAAGGCTTTCTAACTGCTTCATTTATCCATTCCACCCCCCAGCTGCGCCCTGCCCATTTGTACTATCTTACCTTTCCACCCAACCCTGTATCTCCCCCCCTTAAGCCCTTTTATTTACCATGTCTTCTTCTCTCAAGGCCGTTGCTGTGCTCACTGGCGACAAGGGCGTTAACGGTACCGTGACCTTCACCCAGTCCAGCTCCTCCGGCCCCGTGTCGGTCACGGGTGAGCTGAAGGGCCTGGCTCCGGGCAAGCACGGTTTCCACGTGCACCAGTTTGGCGACAACACCAACGGCTGCGTCTCCGCCGGCCCTCACTTCAACCCTGAGGCCAAGACCCACGGTGCCCCGGACGCTGCTGTCCGTCACGTTGGTGATCTCGGTAACGTCCAGGCCGACTCCAACGGCGTGGCCAAGATTGACATCAAGGACTCCGTCATTCAGCTCTCTGGCGCGCACTCCATTCTTGGCCGTACCATCATCGTCCACGCCGATGAGGACGACCTTGGCCTCGGTGGCCACAAGCTGTCCCCCGCTACTGGTAACGCCGGCGACCGTCTTGCCTGCGGTGTGATTGGCATCGCCGAATAGGTGAATCAGGGTAGCTCCTTGTCTATCTTGCGGAAGCCTTGCATCTCCCCCCTCCCGTCCGTGCGCACCCCTCTCTTCGACCTATACTTCCTTTCTATTTGAGAGAGAGAGAGAGAGAGTTTAAAAAATCAACCCCACCTGACCAATAAAATTCTAACAGCCACCTGCCCATGGAGTGGGTTCGAACGGAGTACAATACAAGGTAGTTTAATGCGTTTGTAAGCGCCTGATCATCCACTGGTAGTACTCAGCTTGACGGGCCTTGGTCCTCCATCTCCTTACTGACTTCGTCGTCCAGTGTCCCCCAGTCATCAATCACGCCAGCGAGGGCGCGTCGGGCTTCGTCCTCCCCAAACGGCTCGCCAAACCCGCCCATGTTGCTAAATAGGTCGGCTTCGTGGTCCAGGGATGATGTACGTACCTCGGCAGCCAACCGAGCCATAACGGCCCGATGCATGTCGGCGTTTCCCGTTGCATGGGTATCGTTGGCCACGGGTTGCTACACATTCGGGATTACAGGGTGGTTAGAAAGCGAGGGTAAGGAGATAGATATGTGGCAGTGGTGTCGATGGAAAGCATGGGATACCCCTCCCCCTCCAAAAAAAAGATCGCGTAGGTTAGTCTATAATACACTGGGCGTCAGCGAGCTTTACGCTCTTGATGTAGCCCTACCGTTTATGGCATACTTTGACCAGGTACTTACCGCCGCCCGCGTAAAGTGGTCTTCTAAATCGGCCATCAGCGACTCGTTCGGGTCGGCTGCTGCCTCAGACTCCGGAGGAGAAGTAGGAGAAGAAGAGCATGACGGGGAAGCGGTTGGCCCACGTTCTCGCGAGCTGGCGATCTGCCGGAGCAGCATCTCCTCCGCCACGAGCTGGTTCAACCGGTCCAGCGCG
>JANBPT010000211.1:0-55998 GCA_027575765.1 Tieghemiomyces parasiticus
AGGGGACGGTAAACGTCAGTAGCGGGATTGGCCCGTGCGATGGACTCGTCCAGTTGCCGTGCAAGAACGTTACACAAATCAGTCACGCCGGCGGTACAGTCAGCGCCCTTGACTCGAACGGGTACGGACTGGCCGGACAGACACTCCTTAGCCACGTTGCCCTGGGAGAACTCCAAGGGAACGCCCATGTCCAAGAGTATGTCAGCCCCGCTCCCGATCCGAGTGAGGTACGCGGCCGTCAGGGCGAGCCACACGGCGCCTGCGGTATGTTGTAAGGTACTCGCAAGTGCCAGGACCTGCTCCGCCGTGGTCGACTCGAGGTTAAACGTGCTAGTCGCCGACTGAAAGGTGGGTAGTGTCGGGCGGCTACGGTCGTACGGTAAATCCAGCTCCGTCGGGCACGCGGAAAGAAGGGTCTGCCAGTAGCTCAGGTCGGCGTCGACAACGCCGATTGGGTCAGGAATAGCTAGACGGTCGTCATGGAGGCGGACACTGGCCGGCTTACCAGGGCCCTCGCGTTGGGCACGGAGGGCACGTACCAGCTCCCTACCAAAGCGGTGAATTAGGGTTTCGGTGCCCAAGAGCTGGTGGATCCGGATTACCAGGTGACGGGTATCCTTTCCCTCGGCGGTGGTGATGAGCTCAACCCCAAACAGCGAGCCAGAGTGAAGGTCGAAGCGGTCATGGCGAGCCTCAAGGTATGTCTCGACGGTAGTGCCGGAGTCGAGTTCCGTAAGTTCTACCGTCGCATCCCAGGGGGCCAGCAGTACCGCCTGTAGATAGCCCGCATGGCAGCGGACCACGACACGCAATTCGGCCACCTCGCGCACGACCCGTTTGACGACCTTCCGAACCTGGCCGGTGGTTAGTGGTAAGTCGGCCGTAAGGACGGTTTGGAAATAAAATGCACCCGGCGTCGGTGACAATTGACAGGCCTGCCACACCTGCTCCTGATACGGACTCAAGGGGTCAGTCCGAAGCACCACACCGGAATCCGGTAAGGGAAAGGGTGGCGAAATGGGACCGGTGATTTCGGATAACTTGATAGCTCGGGCCAAGGCGGACAGGTCGGCACAGGTAAGGATGGTCGGGAAGTCCAGAGTGATACCGAAGCGCTGACGGACCCGGTAGCAGAGTTGGTGGATGCGGACAGGAGAAGAGGTGAGACTGGCCCATAATTCATCGGCGGTCGATGGACCAACTCTCTCGCGGACGACAAGATCGAGGCAGGTCACGGTTAACCAGCGGCCTGTAACGGTGGACATGGAAGCGAATTGCGGGTCCGTTGCCACCGTGAGGTAGGCCCTGGCAAACGTACGCAGGTCGGCCTCGGAGGCCCCCGACAGGTGTGGGTATTGTGCTATGGGCACTAACGTGGACGGTACGAGCGAGGTAGGTAGATTGAGGCATGGGATGTCGAATTGCCTTGCCACCCTCTCAGACGCGGTGGTAAACGTGACGAGATGCGTGCCGTGGACCGTGACGGAGAACGGCGATGGTAGACCGGCTGCCGCCAGGCGCTGATCCAGTGCGGCCAGATGGAGCCGCAGTCCACCCACGGTGACTAGCCGATCCGTGCTGCCCAGAACGTGGAGCGTACGACAATCGACATCCATGCAGCCCAGGGTCGGAACCGGTGGGGACGCCGTGCGGCTACCATGAGGGAATCCAACCACCGAGGGGGCTCCGCTGTCGGTACCGATAACAATGCGGCCGATTATCCCGGGCGGACAAGGGTGGCCTCGGCGATCCACCAGGCGGACACTGGCGACTAGTTCGCCGTACGGTAGGATGCGGGTGTCAACCTGCTCAGCGGGCAGGAGAGTGTGGCCAGAGAATATAGAACCCATATACCCGAGGCAGGTAGTATATTCAGCTGGGTCGTTGCAATCCAAGGACCGGGTAGGCTGCATCAGGTCGCACAAAAGGATAGTGGGCGACCGGGTGACGGCAGGTTCGCGTCGATCGGCCAAAGCTACGTGGCACGCAGAACGGGCGTTACCCCCATCCTGGCTAAGGCTACCAGTGACCGCCAAGCCCCAGGATAGAGCAAAGAGCGTCACCCAGGATGCCTCGGGTGTATCTAAAGGCATATTCTGGGAGACCAGCGTACAACCAGGCTCTCCACCCAAAGACGCGACAGTTGGCATGCGGTTCAGGCTGTCGGCCAACGGCTGTGACCTCGGGACAGCATTACCCGTGACGAGAGTGGCTCGGCTGGCCTGGTGAAATGGGGCGGTCGGCCACGGTTCTGGGTTCGGTGGCTCGGTGCTATGTGGGCTTAGCCACCCAGAGATGTCGACGATCGTAGCTTCCGCGGGCAGTATGTCGGCTAGCGGATCGGTCAGCCTCCGGGGGCCTACAATGCCGACCACATCTAGCATATGGCAGCGGTGGGCCACCGATTCGAGCGGCTCGGTCAGACCAGCTGGGATCAGGGTCAGGCCTCGGTATAAGGTGACCACGAGGGCCATGGCCAAGGCGGCTAGGGTGTCTACTGCGACGACGAGGGCCGCGGGGCTGTCGCGGTCGTTAGCCGGGAGGGCCGAGGCAAGCTTGCGGGCTGCGTGCAATAACTGACCGTAGGTTAAGGCGTAGCTATCACCCACTACGGCAGGACGGTCGGCGAAGTCGGCGAGTTGGCCAAAGAAGGACTGGATACGACTCACTTGATCGTCACTGAGGCCAGCGGTTGCCGTCAAGTCCGGGTGCCCAAGGGGAGAAATGGTCGCCGGCGGAGAAAGCGATAGAAGTTGCGCATTGGTGTCGGGATCGACTTGGGTCAACGCGGTCAGCATCCCGTCAATAGACAGCACAAGTCGGGCCACGTCCGTTTCGGCGTAACTTGCTCGCCCGTAGCCCACCTTGATGCCTAGGGACCCCTCCGCTTCCATGAAATCCACGGCCAGGGGGTACTCCGTAAACTCATGAACCCTGTCCAGGATGGCCGTGAGCTCGTTCGAGGGTGTGTCGAATGCGGGAAACGACTCATGGCCCAGGAGGGTGTGGAAGAGCGGCGTACTGGGGTCCACACCGCACCAGGTATTGATGCTGGTCAGACTGGTGTGCTCAAAGGGAATCATCCGGGTGGCGTCCGCCTGGAGCTGCTGGAGCCACTGGTCAAGGGACTGGTCGGTCAGGCGGAATCGCAGCACTACGGTGTTCAGGCAAGGTCCGATGAGGGTGGAAATACCTGGAACATCCAGGTTGCGACCCGATACGACGAACCCCACCAGGACGTCATCCCGGTCCAGGTAGCGAGCCATTACCAGGGCGTAGGCGGCCTTCAGTAGGGTGGAGAGGGTCACCCCGTAACGGTGGGCGGCGCGCCGGAGGTCTGATTTGCGGACGCTCAGCCCGCGGGCGTACTCCGAGAAGCCGGTCTGACCGGTCAAACGGGGAGATAAAAGGGGTGCAGGAGTGGGCACCGAACCGCTGAGGTACTCGGTCCAAAAAGCGCGCGAGGCCAGCACGTCCTGTTGGAGGACCTGCTCAATCACCCGGTGGAAACCCAGAGTGAGTGCCAGTGCTGGAGACGGACCGGACGAGTAGATACGACACAACTCCTGCAGGATGAGAGGCAGAGACCAACCGTCCACCAGGGCGTGGTGGATCGTAAGGACCATGAGAAACTGGGCAGCCTCCCTGGTGGGAAAGACGTGGATACGTACCAGCGGCTCGTGTAATACGAAGTTCTGGGCCCGATTGCTGCTGAAAAACTCGGGGAGCGATTCGAGCGGTAGCTCACCCACCGTCCAGGCCAGACGGGGCCGCTGGAGCACAATTTGGGCAAACCCGTGAGAGCGAGCTGCGGATGTGGTGAGAAACGCCGTCCGGAGGATGGCGTGCTGCTGCGCCAGGGCTTCCCAGGCCTTCCGTAGGCGGTCGAGCTGAATCCGTCCCGAGAGCGTCACGGCCGCCTGGACAACGTAGGCGGTGGGGTCCTTCAGTGTGGCGGCAAGCAGACCGCCCTGCATGGCGGTACAGGGCAGGATGTCCTCAACGTCGGAAGCAGGGATGCTGCGCTCCTCGAGGTCGGCGAGGAGGGTGGCCAATTCCTCGGCGGTGGGCTGGAGCAGCGGCGCGTCGAATCGGGTGAGGAGCGGTTGGACGGACCCTGGCGAGTGGCCAACCAGGGCTTCGAGGCTCTGGCGCCACCGGGAGATGAGTTGGTTGGCGATCGGACTCGCGTAGACCCGTGGGTTGTACTCCATGACCAGGCGCAGACAGTCGTGGTTGACTAGGGGCATGGGGTTGAGGTCAAAGATGACATGCTCGCCGGGCGCAAAGTCATGCAGACCGAAACGGTCGTCCCACTCGATACCGACGGCCCCGTCGCCCGTACCTGAACCGCCGAACCGTCCAAAGTAGTTAAACTGGACGTCCAGCCGCCCAGGGGTCTTGGACAGGACTTTGGCACGCTCAGCTGGGTCGACGCTGGGCATGTGGCGCAACAGGCTATAGGGAAAACCGCGGGTCGGAATCTGCTGCAGGGCCTCCTTGGTGTGACGCAACACGGCCAGTATGGGGCCTTCCGTGGGTACATCCAGGACCAGTGGGTACAGGGCCGTGAACCAGCCCACGGTCCGACTCACGTCTATATCGTCCGACCAGGGCTCGCGGCCGTGGCCCTCCATCATGAACGAAACCTGGATTGTGTCTAGGGTCTGGCAGTAAGCCTGGGCGAAGGTGGCCAGTAGGATATCGCGCGGAGTGACGCGCCACTGCGGGGCCAGCTGGAGCAGGAGCCGGGTGGTGAAGTCCGGGTCAAACTCATACGACACGGAGAGACGGGCCGCGGCGGCTACATTGCCAAGGTCCCCAGGCGGAGCCAGACGCTGGCGATTATCCACCGCCATAACCTGCGAGGGCCAGGGGTCAGCGGTGAGCGTCCGGGCGTAGCCGTCCAATTGATGGCACCAGGACTGGAAGGACAAGGTCTTCGGAGGCAGCTGGCCACCGACGAGTAGGGTCTGCAGGTCCTCAATCAGGACACGCCAGGACACTAGGTCGATCAGGGCGTGGTGAATGGTCCAGAACAGGCGGGTGCGGTCGGCCTCGTCATGGGAATGGATCAGGTAGGCGGCCATAATGGGACCGTCAGTCAGGTGTAAGCTTGACTGGACCTTCAGGATGAGGTCGGCGTAGTCGTCTTCGGCCACCGTGGCTTCGGCGACAACAAAGTCGCCAGGGGCCGCCTCGGGTGTGGGGATATACTGCGTCCACACGCCCTCCTCGGCCTGGCTGAACCGAGCGCGCAGCATGTCGTGGTGGTTGGCCAGACGGCCCAGGGCGTGGCTAACGCGATCAAGGGTGGTGGTCGCATTCACGCGCAGGGTGAAGGACTGGTTGAAGTGGTGCGGGTTCCGGAAGGGTAGACTAAAAAACCACCGCTGGATAGGGGTTAGGGCAACCGGGCCTTGGGCCTGGAGTTGGTTCGCTTCGGATGCGGTCGTGACAAGCGGGGTCAGCCGGGCGGCCAAGGCGCAGAGCTGGCGGCACTCGTAGATGAGTGGCACGGTGGCCTTGTACCCCAACTGCTGGCATTTGGACACGAGCAGGATGGCCGAGATGGAGTCGCCACCGATGCGGAAGAAGTCGTCATCAGGTCCGATGCGGTCACCGGGGAGTTGCAGGACCTGGGCCCAGGCCTCGCGAAGTCGCAGTTCTAAGTCGGTGAGGTCGTGAGGACCGGGGGAAGCCGTCACGGGAGGGGGCTCGGTGGCTTCAGGTAGGGCCTTACGGTCCACCTTGCCGTTGACGGTCAGCGAGAGGTGGTCCACGGGAATAATTTGATCGGGCACCATGAACTTGGCCAAACGGACGCGGAGGTGGTTGAGTAACTCCACGGTGTCTACCGACTTGGGCTCCACGAACAGGACGAGGCGGTCCTTCTGCACGGCAGCCACCGCGAGCTGGACGGCTGTACAACTAGTAGCGGCGGCCTCGACTTCCTCGAGTTCGATACGGAACCCACGGAGTTTGACCTGGTGGTCCATGCGGCCCAAGATGTCGACGTGGCCGTTGGGCAGCCAACGAGCGTAGTCGCCCGTACAGTACACACGACCAGGACCGAACGGGTTGGCGATGAACTTTTGGGCGGTGAGGTCAGGTCGATTGCAGTAGCCCCGGGCCACACCCAACCCACCGATGAGGAGCTGGCCGGGGACGCCCACGGGGACCAGTCGCAGATCGCTGTCGACAACGTAGCATAGTGAGTTGGTAGTAGGTGTGCCTACCGAAATATATCCAGAGGCACTCAAATCTAACGCGTTAGAGGCCACGGTGGACTCGGTGGGGCCGTATGCATTGACTAACCTGCAGGTCCCTTGCCACCTGTCACGAAGTTCAGCCGTAACACGCTCGCCCCCGAAGACCAGCAACTCTAGCTTCGAGTACTGAGTAGGATCCAAGCGGGCCGCAAAGGACGGGGTGACGATGGCCGAGTGGACTTGTTGCAGGTCGCTCAAGATGTCAACGCCGGGAATGACCGCTGTGCCTCCACGACAGAGAGTTTTCATCAGCCCCCATAAGATACCATCAAAGCTGACCGACATGACGGAAAGATCACGCTTTCCGGGCCCGTAGTCTCCAGCATATGTTGGATCAGTAGCGAAATTGGCCAGGTTGCCGTGTTCGACCATGACGCCCTTGGGCTGACCAGTAGTGCCTGAGGTGTATACAATGTAGGCGAGGTCTGTGGGCTGGGAGTTGTAGTCAGTTAACAGAGCCTCTTCGCCGGCCGAGTGCACGGGGTCGTTGACTAAGTCTTCAACTAACAGCACAGGATAAGTGAGGTTCCCTAGGTAACTCTGAGTTGCCGAGTTAGCCAAGACTAGAATGGCGGCACTGTCATTGAGGATATTGTGGTTACGCTCCTCGGGGTTCTCCGGGTCGATGGGCACATACGCAGCGCCGGATTTGAGCACGGCGAACAGGGCCACAACGAACTCGATTGACTTTGGCAGAAACAAGGCGATCCGAACCTCAGGTTGAGCCATGTGACGACAAACGAGGATGTGGGCCAGTGCGGAGGTGAGTCGGTCAAACTCAGCGTAGGAGATGGTCCGGCCCTCATGTTCCAGCGCAACGCCATCAGGGGTTTTGCTGGCCCATTCACTGACTAGGAGGTGTACAGGGGCACTGTGGATTCCAGAGTCATTAGGGGTGCCGGCGAACTGCAGGAGACGCTGGCGTTCAGCCTCATCCACCCAGGCCATGTCACTGATAATCATTTTGCGATGGTACTCGGTAGGGGATCCTACTACGCCTTCCAAGATTCTCATTGTGGTGCAAAATTGGGCGACAAGTTCTCTCACAGCATAGTCAGCGACAACAGCCTGGTCGAAAGCGATACGGACTACGAGTTGGCCAGGTGCCGTCTGGCACATCACCACCAGTGGGACACCCGTCTTGACTGCTAGGGCGTTGAAATTCTCATTTTCAAGGTCAGTCACCGACTGGTGCCAGAGACTAGGGATGGAGGTTAGGTGGGCCGAGGATAATTCCGCCTCAAAATTGTCGCCAGTCAGCAGGATTGTGGCCAGTGGTTCACAGCCGGAGTTTTCTTTGGTAATTGTGGCCCGCTTGTAATGAACAAGGTTAGTTGGCGAGGACAGGGGCTCCTGAAGCACTGAAAGCAAGTCCGTGTTAGGGGAAAGGGTCATGACGCACACCTCCAGAACCTCGAGTAGCGGGCCGGATTCCAAGGACCCTGCGTATCCAAACGCGACCTCGTCCGTGTGAGCGTATTGGGCAAGCAGCAGGCCCCAGGCCAACATGAACAAATCGACTGGTCTTTGGTAGTCAGGTAAGGGGGTCGCCGCCGACACTTGACCGTAACCGAAACCCGGAACTTCCGGTTTGGCCAGAGCCAGCGACGTGGTCGGTGGCAGTGCGCCCTCTTGGCACATACGCCGAGTCGATGTAAAATTGCACAGGCTAGACATAGTTCGCGTGGTATGTTAACGGTTTAGCTGGAGATTGGTAGGGTAAATGTGTAGGCGAGAAGGATGATCTATTACGTGTAACGGAGAAGGAGGAGGTGCTAAAATATATATTTCCACCAAGGCGCGAAGATAAAGGGGGGAAACAATCCCCCGGAAGAGGACTGAGGCAGGGGAGGCAGGTGTGCACCCCTTAAATCCCTTGTCAAATCGACGGAAAGTAACCGCCGGGTCGGAGGAAACTGAATGGCCCTTGAACTTGTTACCAACATCCCCATGACTCTGCATTGATTTCGGTGTACTCTATTCCACCGTAGTTGCTGCGATGCATCGTAAAGTAGCCAGACGGCTTACGGACTATAGTAGTGCGGTGGCATTCGAACCTCCATTCCCCCCTCTCCCTCGAGCAGAAAACCAGGCCTCCGATTATGTTTAGGGGCATGTCCCATTGTCTGGCGGGTTATTCGTGCGTGACCGCTATCCCATGAAATACGATGCGAGAGGCGGAAATAAACCCACATTGGCTGACTAGATTCTACTGGTATCATCAGAGTCAACAACGGTCTAGAATAATCTCTACACCGCAGACGTCACTATCGCCCACCATGAAACACCGCCACAAGGTTTAGCACTCTTGATGGCATGGCTGGTACAGTAAAGGTTAGGCCTGTGAAAGGCGTGTCTGGGTATGGGGG
The DNA here is from genome assembly GCA_027575765.1 of Tieghemiomyces parasiticus. Lineage (NCBI taxonomy): Eukaryota > Fungi > Kickxellomycota > Dimargaritomycetes > Dimargaritales > Dimargaritaceae > Tieghemiomyces > Tieghemiomyces parasiticus. The sequence goes on from JANBPT010000211.1 coordinate 8,642, forward strand.
TGGAATCTTATGAAGTAGCCCGTCTAGAAAAAACTCATTTACCTGATTTACCCGGGCTCCCGGGATTTTCTTCGGTGTCCATATGGGGGCATATGCTGTCGTGGTTCCACCTTTACCCCTGCCTTGCTGTGAAGTAACTCGCTACCCCGACCTTTTTCATCTCAACGGTGCATCCCTTAGGCTCGAATCAGGTTTCATTAACCCCAGGGGTGCAATTACTGTTGGCCATCCCCCCCCTTCAGTTTACCACCAAGCTGAATGAACCAGGCAGGCTGGCACTGAATGCATCTCTATAACTGACTTTACTGACAGTATACTACAACGACCTTTACCATGCGTAAATAAATTCCGATCTCGGATACTGGTTTCGTACTTGTAGGATGGACGAGGTTATTATTTCATACAAGCCAAGTCCTGGACTACTGCAAGTAGTCTGTAGAAAGCTTGTTACACAGAAGCCCGACTTCACGAAGGTGATTTGCACCGTATGCTCCGGCAACCTGGTACCCGTTCTGACTTTTGAATAGTGAAGTTGCGGGGGGGGGGTTTTAACGACCCACACATGACTCCGCCGCATGCCACTCTAGTTGGTAGTGGCTGACCAGCCACTGGGCCTGGAGAACCGGAGCACACTGTGCCCTAGGATCCACGCTGCAGCTGTGTATTGTTCGCCACTGCGCGCAATATCCGACACCTTTCTGGCATTAGCTTTACAGCTGCCTTTACGCGGTGTGCTTTATGCCATAGTCAGTTTTACCGCCCTGTCTTGTGATCCTCAAGCATTCAGTGGCCCTCTTGAGTTCGACATATCCGATTCTACCTACCATTCCCATATTCAATATACCCGGCCTAATCAATGCCTCTGGAGTCCCTTTTGTTGACCGTGTCCATGTAAGTACCCTAATGTATACTCGCACCTTACCCCTACCCTCATCATTTCCGTCGCCCGTGCTGCCGATTGCACTCTCAGTGGGCTCGTAGTTACCCCTTTTCTATATCTTTATTTTCCTTCACATATGGTAACTTATTCCACGGCAATTACGAACCAATCTCACCCTTTTCCTCTCTCTCTCTCGATCAATCTATACCGCCTTAGCTATTTACTTGCAAACGGACACTCTAGGTGACTGACTATGTACATCTATCGTAGCTGTCAAGGACTAAGCTGAAGGAACTATCGAGTGGTAAGCTTAATAAGTATCGGGAAGGTCAAAATGCCTTTACAGAGGCTGCCGCGGGGGAGCGTCCTGATGTGGCACGGCGCTCACAAGTAGTAATGAAAGCCACACCACGCTGCTAGACCAGCTAACATAGCCATTCCAGTGGTGGCGCTAGCTGGCCCTTCCTGGGCAGCACTCGGGCTGGGCAATTCGGGGGCTGAACTCGCTGAGGCATTGATCGGCACGGGAGTTGTGGCGCAACAGCCGGCGTCACCTACCGCATTGGCTGACGGTTCAATCGCGGAAAGGGCAGGTAGACTGGTCTGTACCAGCCCTGCGGTTGTGGTGCCTGACGAAGCACGGCTGGTTTCGGTCTTGGATGGCGGATTGACCTGGACGGCTTCTACTGCTGGCGAGCTATGGACTAACGGGCGTTGAGTCGGCGGAGTAGAAATTTGTTCTGATTGTATCGCCTGAGTTGGTTCGGTACTTTTCGGTGATTGTTTCGTCTGAACTTCTTCGATAGCGCTCTGGATCCGCGCGCAGAGGTCGTCCTTTTTACCCGACGTAGGTAGGTGGCAACGTTTAAGCCACTCACGCAGCTCGACCACTGTGTGCTGGCGAATACGTGATCGGCTGATACGTTCAGTAGCGGCTTCCGCGAGGGAGGGGAGGCGAGGCTTGGCCGAGGCTGGAGCGTGGTTACTAGTGGTGAAGGACCGGAGTTGTAAGTCATGTGGGCCTCGGCTGGCAATAGTTCGGAGGGTCTGATTCCGCTGGAGAACTGCTGTGAACAGCGTCGGTGGCGACATGGCTGGTGGGGAGATTTACGGTACTGGGTAGTAGGAGGATGTTCAGGCCGAGGGTGGCGGATTGCTGCTCCAAGCCAAGCTTGGCCACACCTAGAGAGGTACCGTACGTCGAGTGGAAGGCGGCGAGGAGAAGTAGGTGCCAAATTAGTCCGTAAACGCATACGGGCGAGGATACTTTCGGGTGGGCTTTGAAGCTTTGCCATTCGCCGTTGTATTATCGTGGGCTTGTGTTGCACGCGTAGTTGAACCCTTAGGAGTCCGAGGTACTCCGCACTGGTTGGTTCCTGAGGAAGCCTGCACAACACCACAACATATGAAAGCAACGGCCTCGCGTCTCCAATTCAATAACTAATGGCCAGTACGACAGGGCAATTCGTAATATAGTCACGTGATAATTAAACTGACCATCGATCTTCATTGGGAGTATAATGGACGCACTTTTTTTTCGTTTCTTCACTCCCGCAGTCGTTTTTCAAGTGGAAGCTATACCAAAACCAGGTGCCACCCTCTGGGATAGTAAAGGAGACCCAGCAGGTAGAGCAGGCTGAAAAAAAAGTACAACGTAGCCACGAAGGTAGACCGGAGTAAGACACCCGCTCATGAGCCACTGCCGAACGTCCACCAGCCTGTTTATTCGCCACTATCCTGCCCTACTCCTTGACGGTTACCTGCATATCCCCAGACGCACCACATTTCTGCATCAACACCTCGCCCCACCACACCCACCCCGGTCGACACAACTCTCCCCCCCGTTCACCACCATGCCCCGTTCCAAGCGCGCCAAGGTCATTTCCCTGACCCAGACCACCGCCAAGCCCAAGGAGGCAAAGGGTGAGCTCATCGAGAAGGTAAGCCTCTCTACCCTAGCTATTCCCCGTAGCGAAGCATATACAATACACCTCCGGGCGAGAGGGGAAGCCCCATTTCCCGGCTTACCTGACCCTAAGGGGCTTCCTGCCTTTCACCAGCGAGGTCGACCAGCTAAATAGCGCGCCCTTACTGCAGATTATCCAGGCTGTCCGTGCCTCTCTGGACCACCGCGGTACTACCCGGCCGACGCAGTCGAGTTGCAGGTTCTAACTGCCCGCCCGTCGTCTTCCTCTTACTTTGATTGGTACTTTCCTCCCTAAGATGCGGTCCCTGTTGAGCGATCACAAGTACCTCTTCGTGCTCTCCTGCGATAACCTCCGCAACAACTTCCTTAAGGATCTGCGTGCGAGTTACACTACGGGCACGTTCCTCTGGTGCCACAACCACCTGGCGCGTGTGGCGCTGGGCAAGAGTCCCGAGGACGAGGCCATGACCGACAGTCACAAGGTCTCCAGCACCCTATCGGGTGAGATGGTGCTGCTATTCACTGATGATGAGCCGGCGGAGGTCCTGGACTTCTTCAACCGGTACAGCCGTCAGGATTACGCTCGGGCCGGCTGTGTGGCTACTCACACCGTGAGCCTCCCAGAGGGACCCGTAGTGCGCGGCAGTGATTCCGAGATGTTTCCGTCGACCATGGAGACCCAGCTCCGCGGGCTGGGTATGCCGACCGCCCTCAAGACCGGCGTGGTTACCCTACTTCAAGATTTCGACATTTGCCGTAAGGGAGAGACCCTCAACAGCCAGCAGACGCAGCTCCTGGTAGGTTTCCAAACAATTGGCTGGCCAGGCCGTAGTACACGGACCTTTAGTTCGTTCTAATTCGCACAAGGAATGCTATCGGGCGAGCCAAATTCTAACTATGTTATCCCCCCTCCCTCTCATCTACCACTCACCCACTTCCCCCCACATCAGAAACACTTCTACATTCAAATGTCCGAGTTCAAGCTGAACATTGTTTGCTATTACACCGAGGGGGAGTTCACCCGGCTATGATCTCGCCTCGTCCGACACCTTGATGACTTCAGACAGATTGGAGCGGCGCGACCTACGTTAGTAAATTTCATTGCTTATAATTTTATTCCGGAGAGAACCAGTGGTATGAGCCCCAATCCTTGGCTGGTGCTTGTTTGGAATAGGATCGGCTAAAAAGAAGTGGTGTAAGAACAAAATTCAGGCCGCAGTAGGCCATAAAAGATAAAGAGTACATGTATGGTCGCAAGGATTACGCAAATTTATAGGCGTAGGGCGTTAGGCTAGTAGCTTCAGAGCGAAATGGGAATCGTGCGCGGCACCGATGTCGCCTTGGGCACTGTCACGCTTAGGAGACCGTCCTGGAGGTGGGCCTTAATGTCGTCCGCGTTGATACCGTGCGGAAATCTGAACCGACGGGCGAAGCGCCGGTGGGTCTGAGGGCCGACCGCGGGACTAGCGTTGGCGATCGGGGTGGCACTAGCAGGACTCGGTTCCTGCTCAGCTGGGGCGACGGAGACGTATTCGGCCGAGTCGATGGATTCGTCGGGTACTCCACGCGCCCCGTCTGCCACATTGGGCTGCTCAGCCGGGTGCTCTTCGGTAGCTTCACCAGCGTCAGCCTCGGGTGTCATGGCCAAAGGAGGGCTGGTCGGGGGCTGGGCCACCACCACCAGGACACGGTCCTCCTCCCACTGTAAAGTGACGTGGTCTCGGGGGACACCCGGCAACTCAACCTCAAGATGGTAGGCCTGGGTATCCTCGATCACCTGTGCGCTCGGTGTGCTGAAGCTAGGGTTACGCGGCGATGCGTGGCGGCGCGGTACAGTCTCCGCGACCGGAGTCATCCGGGGAGCGAACAGGGCATCCAAGGCAGCTTCCCAATTAGCAAGGTCCGAAGCGAAGGTGTGGGACTCGTCTGCGGTAGCGGGCTTGTCCGCCTTGGGGGGGGCCTTAGTGTTAGGCTTGCTCGAACTGGCTTCCTGTCGCTGACAGCCAGGGGCCTCGGGAGGATTACCAGAGGTCCCGGCGCCTTCGGTCGGTTGGGTGGAGGGAGCCCCAAAGAGCATGGTGAAGGATCCAAGCGGCGCAGGGACACGGGGGCGGCAGTGGTTGTGGGCAGCCCAAGGTCGGCGGGACGGGCAGGTAGTAGCGGCGGATATTGGGTAGAGAACGTACATGGTGCGGTCTGGGCTGCAGAAGCTGAGTGAATATGCTTGAGTATAGGGGTGTAGAATAGATCACAAGGTTTCGGTGTAGAAGATTAGATGCGTAGTGACTGGAGGCGGTGGGCGATCGGGAGTACGTTGATATCTGAAATTGAGATAATTAGTGTTTAAGCGGGTCGACAGCTAGCTATTTATATCCACATTGTGCAAGTAAGATATTCCATGATTTATCCACGGCGGCCTGCATGAGGGGCAGTCTGGCGTAGCCTTGTTCTCCAAAAAAAAGGCCGGAACTGTCGGAGACGTGCACTACGTGGCAGCAACAACCACCAGAAGCGTGCAACTACCGACGTCGCCTGTATTACAAGCGTCAAGGAGGCGGCTGGGGCTGACAAATCTGGTTCGCGATGGGCCCTAGCCGGCTACCAATAACAGGGGTGCCGCGGAAGCTGAATGATCCCGAGAAGCCGGGCAAATTCCACAAGAGTCAGGAGCCTTCCGCGGCTGGCAAAGCGAGGGCGCGTGGAATGCCCGTGAGCGTTCGTGAACCCTGGGGAAGGATCTAGAGTATCACTGTGTGCTGCGGCCAAAAGGGTAAGAGGGTCATGTGGGTGGGTGCGCCAATAATAGCAGCGGACCAAGCGTCAGTTTAAGTCACCCACACATACTCGACCTTTTGTCCAAGCACGAGAAATGAAAAACTCTGCAGCGACAATAGGACTACAGCTGCAAACGAAAACCACATGAAGGTCACCGCTAACCAAGCCACTCTACCCGGTGTAGGCCGCCTAATCAGAAGTCCTCCTCTAGGGCGGACCCAGCGGCTTAGGGATGGGGCTTGGCACTGATTAAGGCAAATCCCCACTAGTGATACAGACTGCACGACGGATACACGGACCGCCCTTTGCCGATATTTACACAGCAATAGTTGATACTGGGAAAGGTTGGCCGAGTGGTAGTGGAGCTTCGTCGTGCTGTACGAAATACAACGTGTTCTCCGACATTTATTCATATGGTGCCAATGACACTAAGCGACTTTCCCGACGGTAGCCGTGAACCCCAGAACCCCGGTGTGGCGACTACCGTTTAGCTTAGGCTATGGCAGTCCCTGAAATAGTTCCTTAGTAATTCATGGATAAATGATAGGACCAGGTGGTTAGCAAGCAGTCGGTCAATGTCGACAAGTGCTTCCGCCAGCAGAGTGTAGAGATAACGGGTACGTAACCTAGTCCTCCCAGGCGGGCATAGTGGTAGTCTGACATCGCATCCCCTTAGATCCTGACCCAGACGGACATAGGAGGGCTAGGGGGGAGTGTGTAAGCAATAAACTGTCAATTGACCGGGCCAGGTACTTTCGTTCGATGCTGTCCAAAGGGTTTGGTGCCACTGGGTATACCACGACAAGGCTTCCGAGTGGAGGTGGGTACCTTCGATAAGGCTAGGCAAAATGGCGCCGTATTTATCACGTGATATATATCTTATGGTTGACACCTATAAGATCCATGGCCATCCCCCGGTCGGGCCGCCTCGCTTTATTCACCCGATTTGCCGAGCGGCTTATTTCGCTCCAATTTTTTTTACCGCGATGGGCTGGCAGCCTGGCACAGTAGTCCCCACAAGCCCGCTAGCCGTTGGAGCTTCCTGACCAGCATGTCGGTGGAAAAAAAAATAAAAAAAAGGGGGAGACCGCTACTCCTGGCTGACCCATTTACCCTTCCACGACAGGAAAACTAGCATGGAGAAGTATTGAATTGACTGTCCAACAACTTTACTAGCTTCCGGCTGCTCGTCACACACCCACTCACTGCATTCAACAACGACTTTACCCGGCCCTCAAGCCCATATCTCTTCCCTCGCGAACACACCGGCTACCTTAGCCCGCGCCAAAGCCGATCCGGCCTCACGCAACATCCACAACCGAAGAACTATTGTGCTTCGGCCAGTCTATCGACCCGCCTCGTCATGTCACCCGCACTCAATTCGGAGTCCACCATGACCGCCCCCGTCCCTTCCAATTCGGCCAAGCGTGCGCGTGCGTCGGTCGCCCCAACCGCTTCCTCCGTCGGCCGGTTGTTCCAACCGTACCAAACAATCGGCATCCTTGCCAATGCCGTTCCGGTCCTGGTCTTCACGCGGTCCAATGACCTCTTCATCATGGGTTGTATTGGCAACAGTTTCCAGTCATACCGGTTCGCCAACATGGCCACCGTGATTGTCGGGGCCCCGGTGAACTACCCCATCACTGGACTGGCCGGCACCGACCTGCACACCCTGGCCACGGCCGGTCCCCACGTGATCAAATTTCATACCGGCCGGGAGGTCGGGCGGACTGTGGCGGACTCAACCGACCACCTTTTCGGCCTACTCACCTTTGGCGAACAGGTGTACGCTCTGACCCAGGGCGGAGCCCTCAAGATCTGGTACGAAAAGACCCTCGAGCCGTACACTACCATTGAATTCGACACGGCACGGTTCCACCCGACCTGCATAGTCCATCCTGCCACCTACCTCAATAAGATTCTGATTGGCAGTCGCCAGGGGACCTTGCAGATCTGGAACACCAAGTTCCGTAAACTCGTCTACGAGATTTCCTCCTTCGGTGCCGGTGTGGTGTGTATCGAACAGGCCCCTGCGGTCGACGTGGTGGCCGTGGGCCTCACCGACGGGTCCATCATCCTGCACAACATTCGCTTGGACGAACGGGTCGCGAGGTACCAACAAAATGACCAGGTCACATGCATCACTTTCTCCACCGCCAAAGACGTGTATCACATGGCTACCGGGGATGTCCACGGCAATGTCACCGTGTGGGACCTCAGCGCCAAGCGCCTTTTCCACCACATGGACGGGGTCCACCGCGGGGCCATCACCACCCTCAACTATATGCCTAACTCCAACCTTCTGCTGTCGGCTGGTAGCGACAACGCCATGCGTCAGTGGATCTTCGATAAGCCCGATGGGACCTGTCGGCGGTTGCGTGAGGCGTCGGGCCACGCCGAACCTCCCGTCCATGTTGCCTTTTTTGGCGAGGGATCCAACCGCATCTTCACTGCCGGGCCCGACCGGAAAGTGTGTCAGCTCGAAGTGGATCGAGCTCTATCCGTGGTGACATTGAGCCAGAAGGCCAGGCGCATTAATGCCGGCCGTTTTGGTACGCAAGCGGATGGATCCCCGCTTGCCCCGCCCGTGGTTCAGCTAGCCGTGTCGTCCATTCGCGCCCTCGATTGGGCAAACATGGTGACCAGCCACGAAGGGGAAACTTCTGCCCGTATCTGGTCTACCGATAAGCGGCAGTTGGAGCCTATCCTCCTTAAGCCGCCGAGCGGTAGTGCCGCCAACCGCGGGCGGGCCCACGCGGTGGCGATCAGCCACTGCGGAAGCTACGCGCTAGTTGGGCGCTCCCGTGGCAGCATCACGCTCTACACCATGCAATCTGGCCAGATGCTGCATACGTTCCAACTGCACACCGACTTGGTCACTGGACTGGTCTGCGACGACAAGAACCGCCAGTTCGTATCCGGGTCCCTGGATGGCCAGCTGGCCTTTTGGAATCTGTCTACCCGTAAGCTTAACCACGTTATCCAGTGCGATACCGGGATCGCCTCTTTGGCCTACCATGCCGGTAACGGTCTGGTCGTGGCATTCGGTGACGACAGCACCATCCGTGTGTATGACTCGGCCACCTACAAGCTTGTGCGTCACATCTCCACGGGCGGCTTGCGCATCATCCACGGGGCGGTCAGTCCCGATGGTCGTTGGGTTGTGGCCGCCCTGCTAGACAGCAGCATCCGCACTTGGGACCTGCCCACAGGTCACCTCATCGACTGGTTCCGTACCGACCTGCTGCCTACTAGCCTGGCCTTCTCGCCGCTGGGGGACTACCTCGCGACCACCCACACCGAGCACCAGGGGGTCAGCCTGTGGCTCAACAAGAGCATGTTCCGCTTCATCCCGATGCGTCCCGTCACCGAGGCCGAACCCCCTACCATAGGTATCCCCACCGCCATCCGTCGCTCCGATGCTGACGACAGTGAGGAGGCCGCTGACGCCCTCACCGCCGACCTGGCCCGTCTTGACGCGTCCGCCGGTAACGACGAGGATGATGAGCTCATTATCATGGACTACGAGACCCCTACTCAGCTCGAAGACGTCCTGCTCACTCTGTCTACCGTGGCCAAGGCCAAGTGGCAGACCCTGCTCCACCTGGACACCATCAAGAAGCGCAACCGGCCCCAGGCCCCTCCCAAGAAACCCGAGTCCGCCCCGTTCTTTTTGCAGACCTTGCCGGGCCTCCAGCCCAAGTTCTCCCTCCCCGACAAGACCGCCTCGGCCAAGCCAGCACCCACGGACCTGTCAGCCGGGGAGGCGGCACCGCCAGTCGACGGAGATAATAACGACGCTAAGCCCTTGGATGCCGACAGCCGGGTGATCAGCGTGGGCGGTCTGCAACTGGAGCGAGAATTTACGCGTATCCTCCGGCAGTGCGAGGCTGACGCTCGCGAGAAGTGCCTACTGACCGACCGCGACGATGACGAAGATGAGGATGATAGCGTCGACCTGAACGGTCTAGTGCGGCGGGACCCTATGATTACGCGGCCCGCCGACCTTACCTCCCCGGCGGTGGCTCAGACCTACGCCCCCTTCATAACCTACATGAAATCGCTCAACCCATCAGCCGTCGATCTCGAACTCCGGTCTATGAGCATTGAGCATGCCTTCCGCGAACCCGTCCGCTTCCTCGCCGCCCTCGTGGCCACCCTGTATTCACGCCGTGATTTCGAACTCGTCCAGGTCTACCTACACGTTTTCCTCAAGATTTACGGTGACATTGTTAGCAGCAACCCGGATACCTTTATGCCCTGGCTGGATACGCTGGAGACGCTGCTGCGGTCCGAGTGGCAGCGTGTGGAAGATTTGCTGCGGTACTCACAGTGCCTGATCGAATTCACGCGGACGTCCCGGCGCTAGGCTGGTTTACTAGACACCAACCTTGCGGATTGGTTCTACCCTTTGTTTATTGGGGGGTTGTTAAGAAAAGAAAAAAACAGCGTTATTTGTCATCTCCAATCCCAAGTATGCATTCCTACCTTCAGTAAATTGATACACCACCATCTTATCGGAAGTGCGAGAGTCCCCTAAGTTCTTTGAAAAGGAGGCCAAAGTTCCAAAATTGTGATTTCTTAACGAAAAGCCAAAGGTATTGGGCACGGAGGGGGCCCTGGTTGACTCAACTCGAAACTCGAGTCGCTTCCCACAGCACAGCCTGCCTTTCTGCTACACCACTACCCTGTAAGGCAAAGCCTCATGGCTTTGCGATGTATGGCCTCACTTCCATATTCACCTGCAGCACGTGTCCCCCTTCCGCATTTGCGACCGCAAGCTGCACGTCGTTGTTTTGCATTGGCAATGCTAGAGCTGCGCGGCCAGGTATATCCTTTCTGAGCATACCAGCAAGCTGTGCGACGCTACCCTTGACCGTATTACCGCTTTCCAATGACCGCCTCTTGCTTCGTACGGGCCACGATTGCCTAATTAAAAGGCCGGAGGGGTTGCCACTCAACAGACAATGCCAAAAAACCAAACTTGGCAGGAACAAGGTTGGAGTGCCGCTAGTAGAGATAAAATACCAGTTAGTTAGTGAGCAGGAGGCTGGGAGCCCGTCACCATCGACCTACCGTCGTGCGATGCGTGCTGTAAAACCATGCAGGGGCAAGCTGCAGTGTCGACTTGGAGATCATCCTAGGCTTTACCCGACCCGCCATCTGGCACTCGTTTGACGGTTGGCATCCCTGCTATACTCTGCCGTAACCCGTAACCACTTGCTATGCGCCTTTGATATCCATGCCAAAACATGACTATCCCTTTACAATCCACTCGTCCAAGTCGGCGGCGAGGCATAGCATTACAAACAGCAGCCCTTTCCCGGCCCAGATACATCGAATAAGCCAGAAAGTCGGTGTTACCCCGGGGTCCAGCCTAGCGGCATTATTACGTGCCTTAATATCCCGTTGAAGCGAACATACCCGTCGGTTTACTCGGATGCTGGTTATTTTGAGTAAGCAATTGGGAGATTGAAGATTCCGGCCTACCTTACAACCTCTACAGGCATCATTGGTTTGAAGTTTTTCGAGGGCTGATTTCGGTTTCGTCGCCAACTCACATGGAACCTGGCGACTATAAGCCCTCCCCGGTCGCCACCATTCATCCCCAATGTGCCAAGACACTCGGCTGGTCCTCTACCGGAGGTGCAATCCCGGGCGTTTGGGGTGTACAACCCTTTATTGACCAGCACCTAGGTCGAGAGTCTGGCAGAACGACCTGTCTAAGGTCCTTATTTCCGCACGCTTCAATCGATGAACTCGTACATACGCGCGGTTTCCAACATCAGGGAGCTAGGCGTCTGATGGGTATAGTTGGTGAATTGGTCGTAAATACGCCGGGCCGTGTATAATTCAAACTTGCTAAGGCAGGTCGTGAATGCCTCTTCCATGGTAGGTCCAGCCACAAAAATTTGGTTGGCCTCGAGGTAGTCTAGGCAACGATCAATGTGTTCCAACCGATGGTTTAGCAGGCAACCCGCCAGAAGAATCTGCAACGTTTGATGATCTGGGTCCTGCTCGTAGGTGGTAAAGGCGTCAAAGACGGCCCAAGCGGCACAATAGTAGCGCTCGTGGGCGGTCGGAGCGGCGGGCGGCGCCAGAGGAAGTGGGGCGGATCCCAAGTCGGGGTGTTGGCCGACCTTTGGCAACGCGTCGTCAGGCTGGCAGGCCTCATGAGCGGCCAACATGTAATACCGTATCAGGGCGTTAAGGGTGGCGACCGTGGGCTGCAGGTGGAGCCCAGTAGTCATGTCTCCGAATAAAGTCAGCGCCTGGCCTAGGTGGCCATTGCGCAGGGCGGATCCGATGAGCAATGTGAACGTGACGGGGTCCGGTCGAACGGGACCGGTTTTCAGGTAGTCCAGCATCCGGAGGGCCCGCTGGTCCTCACCGCGGTCGAGAAAGACGCGGATCAGAACATTGTACGTGACGATATTGGGCGAGCGGCCCGAACTAATCGTGGACGTGGCACGATAGGGCAGGTGAGTCGTCGTCCTTGCCGCCGTGCCAGATTTTGCGGCGGCAGCAATCTCGGCACCTGATGCGGGTATGTCGGAGCGTACCGGGCCACCGGCAGCGGTTGTCATGGACGGCGGGTCTGGAACTGCGGTTGGTAACGAAGCGCAGAGGTCCGGGGAGTTTGACCTTGGACCTGCAATCGTCGGCTCGTGGCGGTGCGCCCCACGCAGCTCGTTAAAGACCTTCAGAGCCAAGCCTGGTTCATGGCCCGATTCTAGCTTTTGCAATAGGTCATTGAACACGGCTGTGGTAGGATAAAAGAGTTCGGTAGTGGTGGAGCCGGTGACTGCCGGTGCTTCCGGACGACCAATCGGATCCGCGCCATGGCTAATAGCCGACATTACCGCTGGTGGATCATCGGTCACATCGGTGGGGACGACGCCGGGGTGACGCATAAACTGTGGTCGAATCCGATCCACCTGTAGGCCCCGGGCAATCGTCGGCAACGTGCGAAGGACGTGCTCGGGGTCACCATGGCGGTTAAGGTAGATGAGGACCGTGGAGTAGTGCTGACGGGTCGGCTCCACAGCCGAGTCTCTCACGAGGCCGTGGTACACATTGAGCATCTCGACAATATTACCGGTCCCACCGAACCCGCGCAAGAAGACCTGGTACGTCTCAGCGCTGGGTGGGGGAACCGGCCCCAAGTGGACGAGGCCAGCGTAGCCGGGTTGGTTACTCTGGTACGGGGCAGAATCGGGGGCGCGACCTTCTGCGATTGCTTCGGCGGCCTGTTCGAAATGTCGCCATAGCTGGATGGTATCCGCTTGAAACCCGCGGCGAAATAAATCGGCTAGGAAAATATTCCAAGTGTCGACGCCAGGGTCGATGCCCATGTCGACCATCCGCTTCAGGTACTCGAAGGCGAGAGCCGGCCTACGGGTCGCGAGCCAGCCCTGAATTAGGGCGTTGCTGGCGGCACGCGTGAAGGGAAATGCGAGGTAAGGGTACTGGGTGATAAATTTGAGGTAGGCTGGCTGCAGTCGTAGACGGGCGTTCGGCTTGACGCCATCTGGATCGTAAAAGGAGCGAAATAGTAGGCCGTAAGCGTTGTTGGCGGTGCCGACCCGGTTCGCCTTGACCAACGTGGCGATCCCGAGCGTCAACACCGGGGGCGGGATTTCGAACGGCGCCCGGCTGAAGACAGAGCGGAGGAGGGCGGTAAAGCGGCTCAGTGGGGGGTCCGTGAGCAATCGCGTAATAAAAGTGTCCGGTAGGGTGGCCGGGTGGAGGTTAACAAACAGGTCGCTGAATAACGCGGTCTCCTCGGCGGAGGTGAGCGGTGGCTGGGTGGCGGCGCTAGTGAGCCGAGGGGCAGCTTGCTTCCGGTGGGAAGGGACCTGCACGGGACTCGGGGTAGGCAATCGTGCCGCGGACGAGGGGTCTGCGGATTTCGAATCTAGTCGGTTAGGTTTTGTGATTTGGTCGAAGAGGTAGTAACAGCGGCGCAGTAGGAAATCAGGCAGGACGATGGGCTGTAGCCGCGGGCCGTCAGGAGGGTGAACATTGTCGGGCCGCACCTTGGCAGGCGTGACTCTGGCTGTAGAGGAGTCTGGTTCTGGGCTTAATGGCAGCGGGGTATCGAAGAGGGCGGCTTGGACGTCGTCGGCTGATTCGGATTCGGACGCTTGGTTATAAAATTCGGTTACTTGACCGAGGGTATCGATTGGGTCCACAATAGCCCCGGCCGCGGTAGTAAACCTCCGGTAGAGCTGGGCCTGTTGAGAGGTCTCATAGACGATGCGATTCAGGCACGACGATGTTGGCAGACCTTGGCCCCGGCCGGCGATGTCGTAGAGGAGATTGAAAGTAAGAGGCAGATCGTGCTGCCGGAGGGCGTTGCCCAGTATTAAATTGGCGGTGTCCGGCGTAAAGACCAAGTCGGCAGACAGGTCCACGCCCTGGCGACCAACGTCGGTCTTCAGTTGTTTGGCGTACCGGTAGGCCCGTAGGGCCGAAAACTGGGCGGCCAACTGGTCCGATACGAGCAGGTCCTGCTGCCACTGCTGGTGGTGCTCAAACTGGCCCCGAAAGTAAATACGCGGCCGTTGCAGTCCCAACCGAGTTAGCTCGGCGGCCCGACGCCCAGGATCCCGTTTGGACAATTCGGGTCGACTGCTCTGCACCCAGGGGTTGACGCGCAGGCCTTCCACCGTCTGAGTGGTCTCCGTAACCTCTGGGGACAACAGCCATTGCGTACGGCCGTAGGCAATGATCTGTGCGATACGGTCCGGCCACGGCCGGTCTGGTTGGTCAGGTGCAGTCAGCAGTCGGAGAATGTGCACAAATTCATCAACTGTAGGTCCCCTCGTCAGGCAACGGTGGTGGCCAAGATTATACACCACCGTCCACGGATTCCGTTGGCTGGCGGTCATAGCGTGGAAGGTGGCGGGGTAGATCGGGGATCCGAGCAGATCCCGATTGTAGGGCCAATCGGGTGGTGGGATCAAGCAATTTAATGGAGATTACAACTAGAAATGCGAGTGGAGTTGGGGACGCACAGGCGGAGGTATTCATATATACCGTGCGCAAGTGATCATTAGTAAGAGAGGGGTGACATCCGTGGCCCTTGGCGAAGCTGAAAACCTAATGGGTAGGATATAGTACCATCAAATACGTGCGTTGCTTGTAGCACACCAACCTGGTGCCGGCAGCAGGCTCAACGGTTCACCAACGGGGCTCGTGGACTGCGGAGCACGAGGCTCGGCTCATATGCGTCACACTGCAACATATATTATTACTGGAGCATCAGCTGGCAAGCGAGTAAAGAAACGACCCAATTGCTAACTAGAATGATTTCGAAGGCCCCTACGACTGTAACGGAGGAGGCCGCCGGGAAGCCTCCCTGCCCAAAGTCACAGCTGGCCGTCACACACGGCCTTTTATGGAACCGTCAGCCTTACATCGTAAGCTGGCCGCGCACCCCGGCACTCTGCCATTTGCGGATGTACCGTAGGTGACGGTGACGTGGGCTGTGAAATCAACTAGTAGTACTCCCTAGCCGACAAGTTCGCGGAAGAGGCAGCAAATTTAACATTAATACTTTTAATGGCGGGTTATAATGGGGGGATGCTGGCAGCATGGCCAAGGCCTAGGAAATTACGTATAAAGATGTTTACTCTGGCAAGAGAGAATCTGGGCATTGGAGGCAAGGTCCTTACGGATCATGCTGCGGTACAAAACATGTGGATGTTGTGGAGGTTTCATTCTGTGGTGGTACAGATGGACTTTAAGCGTGGTTCAACGTTGACTGGAGGGAGAGCTAGAATTCGCGAAACCGTGATCCCAAAATGCACTTTAAGGCCGACATTAGAACATTGAACAAGGGACATAAGAGTAGTGTTGCAGATCCGGATAAAGATGGTATGGGCACATTCATATACTACTCCGCTCACTCACGAAAGCAGGAGAGCAGTCCATAGGTTGAATGGGGATGCCACTCAACCGAGACGGGGCGACATGAAAACTACGGGTTCGATCCGATCGACGAGAGGGAAGGAGAAGTGTGTGGAGCCGCGCTGCCCCGAACGGTGTCGTAGAGTAGGGCAGCCGGCGGATTCCGCGGGGTTGGGGCCTCAACGCGGCCCTCACGGGGGTGAGCGACCAAGGCTGGTGCCGATGGAGCCGGGCCAGATGGACCAATGGGTAGCACCGTAATCGAGTGGTGTACTATGGGCGATGAGGAGACCAGTGACGACACACTGCTGTTGCAGCCGGAGTCGCTGGCGTGACTGCCCCGATAGAGACCCACCAGGCTGCTTCGGCTGCTACTCCCACCCTTGCGCTTACTGAGCGCGGCCAAGGTACCGGGGATGTCATCGGAATCGTCCTGGTCCTCATAACTAGGGTGACGACGGTGGTGGTGATGAAGGTGGCTCGCACTGGCGGTTTTGGATCCTGAAACTGTTCCAACGAAGGCCTCGCGGATACCCATAAAATTAATATGCCGCTTACTAGTGCCCCGGGCCATGCTCTGCGCGAGCCCGTCCTCGGTCAGAGCCTCCGTGGCGGCGGTGAGGGTGTTCGCAGTGACAATCGCGGCAGTAGGCGTGTTCGTCATGATCACCGAGCCGCTAGTTGGAGATAGCATCTCTTCAGCGTCGTCGAATGAGGGCCGCATGGCTGGTGACACCAGACCCACCGAGCTGTTGGCTGTGGAAGAGGGTGGCGGAGTTGAAGCGGTGGTAGACGACGGAGGCGGTGGTGGTGGGGTGGCCTGTCGAGATGGCGGGGTGTGTATCGCGTAGGATGATTTGTGACTGGGCTTGCCAAGGTTGACCGACAACATCAGCTGTTCCAACTGCGGCACGGGCATGTCATTCGGAACGGAAATGTCCTTCACCGAGGGCGGGTGCACAAATGGTAGGGCCGAGCGGAGGGAATACATGACCGGGGAAGAGCTCTCGGCCTCGAGGCCGAGGGTGTGAGGATTGAACGGGGTAAAATTAAGCATCTCGGATTGTAGCGAAGGAGCGTAGGTGGCTGACTCGCGGGAGGGTGATAGAGACACGGCATCACCCGGCCGCGTGGCGGAAACCCTTGATACGGAGGCCTTCTCGGGCCGCACGATATTAATGGGAATCTCGGTCAGGAGTTCACGACTCCCGGTAATAAGGAACCCCGTAGACACCTTGAGGGCCAGGCAGAGGGTGTATTGGAAGGTTAAGTAGATGGTGTTATTGGGCTGGAAGAAGTCGGGCAGCTCGAAACTCACGATAGCCTGGTAAGGGTCCCGGCCGACGTCGCTCGGGGTGCGGTTGAGTAGGAGAATGTCGTGGTGGATCACCCGCTGGTTGTGCCACAACGGCTTCTCGGTCTGGTCAAACTCATTGCGCAGATGACACGTGACGTATTCCTTGAGCATGATGCGCGCAGATTTGATGGGGCGTTGGGTGACAGGCTTGATGATCAGGCTGAGCGCAAAGGGCTCGCCGGGCCCGAAACTGTTCTTCATGAAGTTGGCATGAAGATGGTAGAGCACCTTGTCCCCGTCAAGTACGTTGGTGGTGAAGTTCTTGAGGGAGTCAGGGAGGTGCGGCACGACCAGGGAGAGAGGCTCAAAGTGAATGGCCGCCGGTAGAGAATACTTGACGGGGATCTCATCGCGCGGGCATTCCAGCCGGGCGGTAAGAGTGTAGACGATTTCAAACTCTGGCGTCCGGATCGAAGTGGGGTAGTTCATGAAGGGCATATTTAGAGCGAAATGGTACATATGCAGACCGGGCTCTAGAAACACGCTGCTCGCTTCATCGTCCGGGTTGCCCAGAAGGATAGAATCACGCTGGAAGTAGGTCTGTTCGAGCCACTGGTTAGACGCCAGCTGCACCGCTGTCGATGACTGGAAACTCGGTGCGGTGGGATTGCCGTTGATTCGCTCGACGCCTTTGAAGGTGAGGACCAGAGACCGGGCGGAAATTGCGCGGTGGTTTTTCAGTAAGACCACACCTGGTTGAGTGACGCATGGTAAGGACGTTAGGTTAGCGGGCTTTAGTTCATTGGCAAAAGTGGACTACATATCTGCCATCAAGGGTGCGACATTGGTCTGCCTCCCCTTCCATACCTTTGGAAACTCCGTGGGTTACTCACCTCCCAGGAGCGAGTCGGGGCGACACCGTGGCATCCCATTATAGGACGGAAAGCGTATTTCGAACATGACAAACAGCGGCCGAGCAGAACCGTGGCCCCTACGATGAGTGGTGGAGAGATATAAAGGGGTAGCTGTCAAATATCTGACCGGTCCGGGGTACGGGCTCGTGGGATAGGTGGACGTTTGGGACTGTCAGCGGGACGACTAGGGGCTAGCTGCGCTCAAGAAGGAACCGGCGAGTGGTGACGGAAGTGGGCCTAGGTAATAGTCGCCACGGAAGCGTTTCGGCGAGGCTCGAAGGGTTGGGGGGGGCTGGTGGGCAGACGTGTAACAGAGTGAGGTGATGATGGCGAGAGGAAAAGATTAAAAAAAAAGTTCCAGGTGATTGGGTATATACAGGCAGAGCGTTGCGAGAGTGGAGCGGCGGCGGTACCGTGGGCTATATATCCCACCGATGCCACTACGGGTGGGACTGTACTGTCAACGGGCGATTTTCATTGGCGACGACCGAATGCCTCAGTGACACCGAGTGTTCACACACGGAAAGGCCCGGGAGAAGATCAAGGGAATAGGCGACAAGGCCAGCGAAGGGCGAGGCGTCCCACTCGACAGCTAAGCGGTACACGTCTGGGCATGTTGTTGAGCGGCAGGACCGAGGAGACCCATAGGAGGGGCCCAACGAGTGGACCAGTTGGAAGGGCTGGTGGCGCATTAGCCCCCTGCTTTACCCTCCAGCCCACTCTCTCTCTACTGGGAGCGTCCCATTTTCTTTTCTTCGCCTGGCCAACAGCCCGAATCGGCCCACCGAGCAGCGGCATTCTATAGCTTGCAGGCAGTGCCCCTAAAAGGTTGATACGCTGCACCTCGGAAAGGGTGGGAGGGGAAGGGGGATTACCAGGAGAGAGATGGAGGTGGTGAGGATCGAGTGACGAGCTCTCACTCGTGCCGGCCAGCGATTAGGCACCCTCGCTCTTAGTGAGGGAGGAAACGGTGCCTTCGAGTGGGTGGGGAGTGCTGCCAAATCCAGGGGATAGAGACCAAGAGGGCCAATTCGCAAAGCCGTTCTCTCCTTCCGCTTGTGCTGACGTTCGCGGTATCATTGGTGCCGGGCAGTCGGCCACAGTCATCCATGCAGCAAGTAGTGGGTCAAATAGACCAGCCGAATGAGTCCAATGAAAAGGTTTGCCCCTCTGGAAACAGGTCTACTTTGTAGGCGCTGACGGTAGCCGCAAATGTAGCGCCGGCCTGTACATCGCCACCAGAGTTGGTTGGTGGCGTCCGCACAAGATTATGGGAGTGCGTAAGTACTTTCCGGATGAGACATAGCCAGCGTTCCTAACAATGTCCGACGGGCGGGTTGCTACTGTAAATGTAAGCACTGCAATCGTCTTCCGCGTACACCGTGCAGGTTTGTTGCGCTACTCGCTGCAATTAGGCGAGCGTTTGTTACACCTGTACTGAGTGGCTGGGACGCTTGGACAGCATTAAACGATGAACGAAACTCTTGGCTTCGCTCGTAGGGGCGGTTTCCGTGGGGTTTCGGCGGGTGGGAACGAAGGAGTATACCTTTGGTGCCAGGCTTAGCTATCGTTTCCGAGCAGGCGGGCGGGCGGTCCCTCAACTGGCCTTACCAAATATGTAGCCCTAACCATCAGGGGTACTTTAGGCCGTTATGAAGGTGGCTGACAGTCCCCTTGGAGCTACGGCTATACTTCTAAGCAACCGAACCGTTACTGTACTGGTCCAGGAGCTGATGCCTCCCACGCCACCGCAGGCGCTTAAAAATATAGGCGCCATTTTACTTCACCCCCCATCTGATCCCAACAATAGGGGACGGGCAGGGGGCTCAACGATAACCTAAATTAACCGAACAAGCGAATCTAGCCACGAAGGAGCTGTATTTTTATTGTGGGTCAGATCCGAAGTGGAGCATACCAATAACCCTTTCGTGAGCGAGGTGAGGCGTTATTACCCCGTTTGAACTGACGGGTTCTCGGGTACTTTGACATTATTCGTATGCCGTTTGATGAATCAGCGCCTTCATACTTTATAATGTAGACAGCCTGGGGGGGGTGTGGACCTATAAAAATAATTACACTACGATGTGGAAAAGCGGTAGTAAGCCAGTAGTCGGGGGCGTACGAGCCTGGTTGTATTAGTCCATAGCCAATACCGGTCAGCTGGAAACTAGGCCATGTCTTTCAGCTTGCCGCCAGGCCGATCATGAGGTCTTCTTGGCAGTTGCACTACGGCTTGTATTGCCGAAGGCTTCTAGACAGTGGAGCGAGCCGAAATCATTGTATTTCGCTTACCGCACATATGCACGGCAACTTGTCACCTCAAGCCCCCCTGGACACCAGTCTGCTATTGGGAAATGATATAGCCAGATGTCGTTCGAGGGGGGATGCCGAGAACCGGTATATACCGGACCCTGGGCCGACTCACTATATCGGTCGCCTCACCGCGCTACGTCTAGCTTCGCTTACTCCTTCGCGGGGGTTGCAACGACAGAAAGGAGTAGCTGACGTGTTCCAATCGATGAGATAGATGTATGGTTACAGAGGTTTGGCCGGCCAATTCTTCTGAACGAAAACCTGTAGTACCTCAGAGTAAATGGATGTCACACCAAGTGTAATAGGCCGGGTCTGACTGCTGCCTACGCGGCACCTCTGGGTATCTAGGGTGGCGTGTTCCAGGCGAAGCCGTGGTCCTTCCCCTTCCAGTTCCAGGGATATTACGCCCATTGAGCTAAACGGGGTAGACTCGCTGTGCGCCTGGGGACAGGTACTGGTCACCTCTTTGACTTCCCTCGAACTTGATCCATGGTTTCCCCACCGGTGGCCAAAGAAATGCAGGGAACGTGGGGTACCAGTCCGTCCCAGATGACGCGGTCAGTGGTAATGCGGTGCGAGTTGTAGTGGGAGACATTCGGCTTGTTCCGCCCGTACAGCTTGTCAAAAAAAGGTCACCTTGGTAAATCCAACAAAAGCCGGGTCGCGCATGGCAACGTCGATGGCGGTGATGGAGGTCATACTTGTTGGTGCAGTGCCAAGATAAAGGCAAAGCGGACCAGTAATTCGGGGCGGGACGGGGAATATCTGTAATAATTAGTACGCATACTTAACAGGTAAGTTACCTGCCTTTCGTAGGGTCTAATTTATCGCATCTTCCCTGGTTGGCCACGCCTGCCATTGGCCCTTAGCTAAAGAGGCTTATCCACGGCTAGGCACTCGCCACCACCTAGGGAGTGACCCGTGATAAAAATCGGTCGACCAAATGGTTATCGAGTTCTTGGAAAGTGAGTTTGAACAGGTCGTGTACTACATCACAGTCGGGCAGAATACGCCCCTGGTGGGTCTTGCTACTCTCCACCTCTTTGGGTCACTATTTGAGGTCAATGATAAGCTGTTCTGTATCCTCTGAGCCCCAGAGCGCCCCGGCGACTTGTTTTGGATTGTTATTAACGGTCACGTGACCCACCGTCCGCTTGCGCTTGGACTCGAAATCGTAAATAGAGGTTGGCGTAGAGGAGGAACCTGTCAAGCTGGGGAGAGTTATGTGTAGTCGACGACAGCGGGTTAACATGACCAATACAATGATCAGCGCAAGGCAGTCGGTACCGTACAATGCCTGCAACAGATATCAGGTGACTTTTTAAAAAAACTGACACAAGGGCTAGGCTTTCACAGTTAGCTTGCAAGGTGTGCAGTTTGGGTAGTTTGATGATAGATTTGGGTGCCGGGCACATGGTGAACCATTCAGCTGCCACTTAACAAGAGGCGCAAGTCCCGCAGACCTACATCACCTAGGCAGTGGTCTTTGGAATGTGGCGTACGTAAGGGGCATATAGGCATGAATAAACGTCTAAAGGTTCAATCATACAGTCTCTCAAGTCGCTGCTGAGATAAAAATCGCTCCGTCGGAGGGGTTAATTAGCGGCGTACACTTTCCTGGTTAATTTCTAGCAACGGACAGTATTTGATTTACCAACAGTTAGAATGTAGTATTCTATTATTGAATATAAGTGCATCTCATGTCAACGTACCTGGTGGAATCGAAAACTCTGCCTATAATAGCATGGGAAACAAAGCTATATGGTAACGTTGACGGCAATTGGGTAAATCCAAAGTAACGGACCAGAGGCATGGTATCGAACCCCAATTGTCAATTGACCATAAGAGAGCCTATGGCGAAGGGCCCACCATTGTTAATCGAAAGGCCCGACTCTCAATAGGGGAGCCATTATCGCTGCCATCAACGGTGCCCTTTTCCCTTTGCTCACGTATTGACGCCTCGATGTTGATCGTTATCACCTGCATAGCAGACAGGGTGGGGGTAAAACCGGCCGCTGGCATTTGATAGTTCTACTTCACGTTTAAAACATAATCTGACTCCTACCAAGTCCCACATCACCTCCTTGATTGTTGAAAGGATTCTACCAGGCCATTCCACCGGTTTAAAGAGCAATGAGAAAGCGCCTCTGGCTGACAGCATCCCCGAGACCTATCCCGCAAGCTGCAGTTAGATCTGCGCTAACTGACTAGTCATGCACAGCCGACCCTGCTGCGTTAGCTTCGAATGATCCCATTTCAGTTATCGGTGGTTAAGGTTTATTGGGTGGGGGGGAATATTCGCACTGAGCGTTGAAGCTGCTATCACCCCCTCCACACGTATAATGGCGTGGGCGTGGTGGGCGGGGGGTAGCTATAAGATGGGGTTAGATGGAACAGATTAAAGCGGGATATTCCAGGCCCAACTGTGGTCAATTCGCTCATATTCCGACAACTTGACACTCCGCGAGCAGTCTGGGTTGGCTTCATTATCCACTTCGGGACAGGCGATGGTTTGATTATCCTTATTATCGGGCTTAATCCAGAATTCCTCGTTCGTGTGACGGTAACCTAGGATGCGCGGCGGAAGGTGCGGGACAGGGTCACGCTTATTGACCACACGCTTCGTTGCGAGGTTGAATGAGTTGTAGTAGGCCACGTACTCCTTGTTACCGACCCGGGGTTGGCCGAACGTCGTCACTGTCATCATATTGGCGAGAGTCTTGTTGCGCATGACGAAATCAACGCTGGCCAGGGAGGCCAAGGCTGGTCGGTATAATAGGAAGGGGTAGTGGGGCAGGGTCCAGTGTGTTAGATTAGGATGGGGCATGCTTGATTGCTGATTGAAAACTATCTCGATCTACCCAACATGGTTGGACATGCAAAAACCGCGTCTCTTCGCCGTATCTTGTACTCACCGGCACCCAGGGAATGGCCAACGATGGTCAGGTTGTAGCCCGAATGCTTGGCCAGTTGCTCGGTGGAAAGCTTGTATAGGTTGTCCGCCACAGTTTGATACGCGTCGAGGAATCCGTGGTGTACTCGGCTGTCCTTGACAGCGTCAGGCCATCGTTTCAGACGGAATTGTAGGTCGGTAATGTACTGTGCGGCGTTGTCCGTGCCTCGGAAGGCCAGCGTGACCTGCTTGAGGTCGTTGTTCACCGCGACGTAGCCCACGGCACGCTCCTTCTTGGATTCAAAGAAATCCACAAGCTGCGTGTTGGCAAACAAGGAACAAGACTCGCAGTCCCATGACGTGAGCGTTTTGTAAGAAATTCCTGCCAAGCTATAGAGTCGCGCAGTAAGAAATAGCGAACACGGCAACAGAAAGTGTCAGTTGTAGCTCCAGACCCTTGAGAAGCACCAGTATATTGGCACTGGGAAACGGGACTAATGGTCCGTTCAATCCGTTCACCGGCCTAGCAAGTGGGGAGACAGTGGTGGCTTACACGGCATAAACTTTTAGAACGTTGACCTCAGTCTCAGGAACGACGCTCGTGGTAAACTCTTTGGCAATGCCCACTGGTGAAATGACCAACAGGGCGTAGGCCCAGATGACAGGGGTCTAGCGGGCATCAGGCCGATGTCACATCGAGTAAACGGTAAAAGTATGGGTGGGCAGATTAGTGCCCGCCTGGTAAAACAGATCGCCGGTAAGGTGGTCAGTCAAGGCACCATACGTCTCTAGTAGTCATTAATACGGTACATTGATACTGTCTCGACACTAGATACCTACCCAAGGACGCATAGTCGCCAAGTGAGGTTGAGACAGCAGCTTAAAACGTGAATTGATGCTTAAGTTAGACTGGGGAGGTGACAGTGGTACAGTTTGAAGTCGGCGCTGGGCAGGAGCGGGCAATCGAAGCGAATTCGAAGCGTGACGGACCAAGGAATAGCGTTCTAGACCAAAATATTCAGCCAAGAGGAGAGAGCTGAGCAGGAGAGGAATGTATTGAAATACTTGGCAATTGACAACTATCCGCCGGGATATGTAGGGTCCGCAGTGGAGTCTCAAATGAAACATGTAGGCGTGAGGGCTGGGCGGACGTCTATCAAGAAAGGCTAGTGTTTAGAAGTTGACGCCTATAGATTGGGCGGGTGGTAAAACTTTAGCGCCAGATTCTCCTCCACTGAAACCTTTTAAACTAACTTACGCCTTGAACCATTTCGAAAGCATCTGGGTCGGATTATCCTAGATTTCACTGGGCCCCTATATCGCAAATGTAATGCATGGATAAAGTCAGCCCGCTACGCATGCCACGTAATCTAAGACCTCCCTCCAATAAGGGCTATTGTCATCCCACCACACCGACCTGATCCATCATTTAAGACTTGCTAACTAACAAGCAAAATAAAAAGTTGCTGCACCGACTATTCCAAGGTGGTCACCCGCATAAGTACTAAATCGGCTGACAGATGGTTAACTTCGCAGATCTAACGGGATACGGCGTTGAACATCTACACATGGCCGCAACTGGAGATCTCGGAAGTGAACAACTATATATTCTATCAGTTTTTCTTTAACCAGCCAATCAGGAGACGCCGTAATTTTGGTTAGCCAACTGCACATCGTGACACCTTAAAGTGGCTTAACCTGGAGCCTTCTCAGCTGTTATGTCATGTTAGTCATTTATCGCCTGATATTCTACCACACTAGCTTCTTTCGCCCCGCCGTGTTGATTATGGCCGACGGAGAACTTCATAAGCAGTGTAATCAGTCGCCCATTGGTATGATCATTGTTATTTCCAGGTCCGGTATTGCCGAGTGCAACTGACCCACGTCGCAGCCCATATCATTTGGCAGCCCCTATGGCTGGTACTGTTCACCAGGGCCTGAAAGGCACTCTGGCTGTGTGACCTCGAATTGTTACTGTCACCTTCTCAACGGAATTGTACCTTCAAATGCACATCACTAAGTCTCAATCGCTTAATATCTATTTTTCTGCTTGACCGCCCATCCGACGGTTCAGCGCACAGAATGGGAATCGTCGTCACGCCCCACTTCGACCGCGGTGGAGTTTACTATGCCGGCGAGACGCTTCGATGTACCCTCACATTCTCTTACGCCCGGGACGCACTATCCCATTCGGCGGTTAACTCCGCGGGGCGGCCATCAGCACCTCCCGCCACATCAGTGACACGGTCGCGCAACCTCTCCCAGCTCTCGGTCGCCGCTGCCTGGCCGACCGGCCGTTCTAGCAGGACGACATCGTTGGCGGCCACGAGCCCACGTGAAGGCAGCCTGTCGGCCGTTAGTGCGCGCACTAGCCTCGAGTCATCATACTCAGCGTGGCCCGATGAGGTGGGGGACGGGGGTGATTGGACGCGGGGTGCCATTGACTATACACCGTTCGGGTTGCCCGAACGGTCCCCCGGTGGCCCCGGGCCGTTCCTCAACCACGACGACTGGCCGGCAGTCGGTACAAGGTCACGTACCCCGTCCTTTCCCGCGCCGGCGCCTTTGGCCGACGAACGAATGACTGATAAGATTACGCGGGATGAGGGCGACCCTCCGACACTGAGTACCGAGCTGACGCCTGAACCAACAAAGCCGGAGACCGCTGACACGAAGCTACCCACTGCGTCCTCCTCGACGTCCCTGGGCGGCTGGCTCGGACTCTGGGACACGCCTGCCGTTGAGTCCGCGACGCCTACTCCTGTCTCCGCCGAATTGGTTAACTCGGACACCGAACCACCACCGCCGGCGACCACCACCACCCCCGCCTCACAAAGCGGGGGTGGGCTTTGGAGTCGTTTTCCGGGTATGCTTCGCGCCTCATCGTCTGAACGGCCCAACCCCGTGGCCGATCTGTCGATGATGAACCGGTCGTCGTCGTCACCGCACGCGGCCGCCCGCCCGCGCCGCCTCCTATGTGCCTTTGCGCAGCTGGAGGGCACCCTATCGGTCGACTCAGCTATCGTCCGGACTGAACAATTCGAAAGCCTGCGAGCCATAGCTATGTATCCGGGGGCCGCCCCGACCACGTCGGCCGCTTCCGCGGGCACGCCAACCCGCCATCCTGCTACGGCCGCTTTCCACTCCCGGTGGCCGACCTTCTCTACCCCGCCGTCCCTGTTGTTTATTGACCTGGCCCTGCTACCGGGCCAGGCGCGCCAGGTCACGTTTGAGGTGCGATTGCCGCGTGAGCTTCCCCCGACCTTTCGTGGCCGTGCCATTCGGTTCAGCTACGCCCTAGTTCTCACCAGTCAGCATAGCGCTCTCAACCGCCAGCCCCATGTCGTCCAGCTCCCGTTTCACATTCTGCCCTACGTTGATGGTAGGTTGCCCCCCACTAAATATTTGATCTTGACATGCTACACTTCAGAGCCGTTATTCCCCCGAAGTGCTACAACATTGAACCCTGCTTTCGACTTCCATTACTCACCCTCCCCGGCAATCCCGCACTTAACTCGACCGCTGATTCTCTTTACGGCAGGCCGGGGAAAGTCGCCGCTCTACGACCTACTCCAACCGGTAATCCGTCTTAAAGATGAAGCCTCTGTAGCCGAAGTGGAAAAATCTGAACTACGCCCGTCGTCAGGCCAATTTGACACCATTGGTAAGTGGCCGGTTGAAATGGGCCACGGGCTAATTGCTTTCGATGAGCGAGGTAGAGCCGGCCCGCGACGGCAGCTCGACTACTGCAAGGCCAGCTAACCTGATCTTAACGTTTAATTCTATTCCCCCCATGTTTCACCGCCCACTTGTTATGTCGAGGTGATACACCAGACCTCCAGCATAATGACTTTCTGCGAGACGTGATCGAGGAAGTACACGGCCAACCGTCCCCACCAGATGAGAAGAACGAAGGACAAGGCGACCTCGCAGCACAGGCATTAAAGAGCCTCGTGGTACCAACCGAATCGCCAGACGAGGGGGATACGATCGTGGAGCACATTGAACACGTTTGTCGCCTTCGTAATCAAGGTACGTCGAGCAACTACTCAACCTCCACGGCTGCGTCTCTCCGCCCTCACTTTGTTGTTAACCACTCTGTCGTACATCTCCTCCCACTTTGTTTGATCTAGTTCGCTTGCACCTCCGCAATGCCGCTGGGCTCAGCGTCGCTCTGGTCACCTTACCCAAGGACGCCTTCCAGATCGGCGAGACGGTCCGCGGCGAGGTCCAGCTCCTGGGTACCGACGGGGTGGCCTGTCTCCACCTGTCTCTCTGGCTGGAGAGCGAGGAAGTGGTGGACGACGAGTTCGCGGTTCAGTCCCTCGGTCGGTGTCGCACGCTGACGCGCAGGATACATGATGAGCGCCATGAGTTCTGCCGCTACATCCGCACCGTATCCTTCCAACTTGGTTGCCCGGCCTCGCATACCGGGACGGCTTCCGCCGCGACCCAATCTCTGGCCACGGCTGGATTTCGGTCCTCAGTCGTCCGGCTGCAGTGGTCACTGCGGGTGGAGTTTATTATTGGTCGTAACGATCAGATGTCCGACAAGGCGGACGTGGACCCCGGTCCGACTATCCCCGAACCGCCCGCGGCCAAGGTCCATCCGGCGCTACCCCTCATGGAGTCGTTGACGATGGCCTACCAGCAGCGAGTCCTGTCCACCACGGCGGTCACCGAGGTACCGGCCGAAACTCTGACTTGTACCGTCCCACTGCGCATGTACCCGGCGAGCCGGGACCTCTCCTTCGCCACTGAGACTCCAGTGGCGGTGGCCACGACGTACACCCTGCCATCCTTCTGACCCCGTAAAGGAGTGGTCTTGTGCAAAGAGATGGTCGTTCCCTTTATATCGGCCGAATAGGGCCCTGTTTTAATGACTGATTGTATAAATACGCGTTAATGGATATAAGGGCGGCAATTGAGAAAGTACAAAATAGGCGAGAGGTACGGCTATGCAGTTGTCATGGTATCACTTCAGCGAACCGCATGCTCAGAGTGGAACATTCCAGGCCCAGACGTGATCTTTTGAACTAAATTTGAAGGGCAGAATCCCTTTGGGGCCCTTAGGATTGGACTTGTTGTCTACCTGAGGGTAGGCCACGGTTTCGTGGTGGTACCTCGGGTGGGGCTTGATCCAGATGTCGCCGCCTTCCTGCTTATACCCAATCACACGCGGGGGTAGATGGGGGACGACGTCATACTTGTTGACGACACGGGCCGTCTCGATCTGGAGAGAGTTGTAATGGCGGACGTAGGATTTGTTACCAACCCGTGGTTTGCCGAAGGTGACAACTTTCATCCGCTCGACGAGGGCTGGGCGACGCATGGCAAAATCGACAGCAGCCAGGGAGGCGAGGGCTGTGAATTAAGTCGGTGATTTTATGGGCAAGGGAAGGGGCGAGTGCATGTTGGATTTAGTGTCCGGTAGATCTCCTCTCTATATGGTATCTCGGATCAACAGCTCTTGTACTGCCCGTTTTAGATCACAAAGACGGTCGACTGGTCTGTAATGTAATGATCGGAGCATGGCACCACCGCCACCTAGATACCCTCTCCCTCTCCCTCACCGCTGACTTACCTCCGCCGAGGGAATGGCCTGTGATGGCTAACGTGTAATTCGGGTGTCTTTGCAATTTCTCCATCGTCGTTTGGTACAACTGATCCGCCACGTCATGGTAAGACATGTGGAACCCATGGTGAACTTTACACTTCTTGATCTCCTTGGGCCACCGCACACGGCGAAAATGGGCGTCCGTTATCCTCTGTTGATGGCTATCCGTCCCGCGGAAGGCTAGAATGACTTGTTTGATGGAGTGGTTGACGGCCACATAACCAACAGTGTAGCGGCGACTACATTCGAAATAGTGGATCAGCTGAGTACCGGTAAATATCATGTAGCCGGGGCCGAACGATTCGAGCTGAGCGTAGCTGATACCGCAGAACCTAAATGTCAAGCAATGACATGATTGACGGGATTTGGTGGCGAAGTGGGCATGGCATTAGTAAATAGGTTGGACATGGTCAGCTTCCCGGCTAAAAAATCGGCTGTGGCCCCCTAAACTAATCGAAGGGGCACCGACTGGACTTACACGGCGTATACTTTAAGCATTTGAATTTCATTGTCTGACACTTCGCGCGTGGGGAAAACTCGCCGTCTTGGTATCAGCGACGAGAGGGCCATCCTGGCTTACTGTGGCGTCGCGGGAGGCCAGAGGCATAATATGATCCATGCGTTAGCATTTCATTCCTATAGTCGCTACTAGTCGGTACGAACACCTTCCCGGAGGTCACTTACCTAGCACTACATACCTGGCCGATTCAAGCGGCCAGTTGGTAACTCAAACAATACATGTGAAAGGCTAGGGGCAGTGGGAATTGGCATGTACTTCAAGTTGCGCAGTAATAGATGACGGGCAATAAGGGGCAGCGGTAGATACAACGCGATGCGAACGAGTGAGGGTGGTAGATAAACGTACTACCTCTACCTGGGCTAGTCAATGGCAGTAATCAACCCAAAGCACCTATGCGTTCCGTAGGCGTGACGACGTCTCACATGGCGCGGGTGAAACAGGCGCAATAATTCGAAACGGAAAGGTTGCGCAGGGGGAATGATCGATGCGGCTGCACGCAACCCTGCCGTCGCCCATCCTTCCAGATCTGAAACCCTAGCGGTGAATGAATGGGTTGTCAAACCCCACGGTGCCACCACATCTTCGGTATCAAGAGCCCTACTCTTCTTTCCTTTAAAAGCTTCACTCGACCGGGGCTACGTGCGTACCCTGATGATCCACCTGATTATTCTGTGAGAGAGCAAGTATGGACGCCATTTATTACCTAGTATATAGAAAGAAGGCAACTGCCGGGTATGAGAACGATTAACCTCTCAACCCACGTTTAAAGTTGGATGTTCCAGGCCCAGTGATGCTGCTCCCGACTGTAGTCCCGAACGCGTACGCTCTTGGAGCAGTCTGGGTTGGACTTGTTATCGACCTGGGGACACGAAAGGGTCAGGTTGCCATTGCTCTCGAACTTTATCCACTTCTCGCCTGTCTCGTGATGGTAGCCGAGGAAGTTTCCCGGAAGGTGCGGAACAATATCGTTCTTGTTGACGACCCGATCGGTGGTTATGTTCAAGGAGTTGTAGTATTCAACGTACTCCTGATTTCCCACCCGGGGTTTGCCAAACGTGACCACCCGCATTATACTGACCAGGGTTTTGTTGCGCATGGCGAAGTCGACGCCGGCCAGGGAAGCGACGCCTACAAGGGAGTATTAAGTGAAAAGTTGACGAGGGCGTATGAGATTGTGAGTCATAGTACTGAATATTACCTAAACATTGCTACATATGGTACCCAATCCTGTCCAAAAAAAATAATCATTCTTAAAAAATCCCCCGTTCCGCAGGTGATCAGGGGGACTTACCTCCGCCGAGGGAATGGCCGATGATGGTAAGGTTATACTTGGGGTTATTAGCAAGTTCCTTGGCGGCCAACTCGTACAGGTTATCCGCTACGTCCTGGTACGAATCAAGGAACCCGTCATGCACTTTGCTGTCCTCAACGCTGTCGGGCCACTTCTTCAGAATGAGGTTTATATCGGTGAGATATTGCTCGGCATTGTCGGTACCTCGGAAGGCTACAACCACCTGTTTGAGCGGGTTGTTTACGGCCACGTACCCAAAAGTACGGTTCTTGCTGGACTGGAAATAATCGGCCAGCTGGGTATCCGCAAAGAAGGCGCAACTGGCGCAATCCCAAGACGTCAGGGTCTCGTAGGATATGCCTGCGAGACTAGAGAGGGGGGAATCGAGTGTGGGATAAGTAAGAAGAACGATGCGAGAAGGGATTAGTGACCGAGGACTGCTGTAAGTAGCAGGGTTAGAGAAAGGGTAATACGAGCTCCATTCACTGTACTTGGGTGGTGCTACGAGGGAATTGTGGCGGTGACTTACATGGCGTAGACCTTGAGGACGTCAATTCGGTCCTGCGGTACCACGCTGGTCGTAAAAACCTTGGCGGTGGCCAGGGATGCGAAGGCCAGCAGGGCGCAGGCTCCCAATGTGGAGAACTGGGCAAGGGTGGATAACTAGGATGTTCAGATTATGACTTTGGTGGTCCCTCATGCCTCATTTTCTTTAGCTTTTGATGGAGACCAAGGGCAGTGGCGTGAGATGTGGCATCGGCTAAAAAGGAACTTACCAGCAGACGCATGATGGGTAGGCTATGGCTGGGGGTAACAATACGGAACCGACAGGGGCAGCTCAGTGATGGTGTATAATACTGCGTGGATGTGTAGCCTGAGACTTGCTGGAGGTGCTGGAGGGAGAAGGTTTAAAAACCAAGCATGTTAGTAAACCGGTACATAATATTTCCGTCGGATGTATTAAGCGCCACCCTTATGCAACTATAATCATGAAGAGGCGGGGGTCGTGAATGAGGAAAGGTCTCCACGAATCAGCCGCGGACGCCGGGGTTTAACCAGAGCCAGCAGTTCCCTTACAGGGCCACCATGCGAAAATAGGGCCACTTTTCCCAACGTAAAACCACGAGCACGCAAGTCGATAGCTTCCTCTAAAGCGGCCATTGAAATGGTCAGGTAGCGATAGCTCAGTTCACCAGACTAGGGGCCTTATCGTCCGCTGAAACTCAAATAGTAACTGATGTAGTGAGAAACGGCCCGAGTCGACTTTAAGCGAGTCCGTTGGATAGCGGTGAGACCCACACCGCCGGAGAGAGACAGAGGAGGCTGCGTCCAACCCGCCGGCTGCAATACCTCTACATAAATTGCGGTAATCTCAGGAACCATGTGTTATGCCAACCCAGTCTTCTGCACGACCTACCTCGTAATGCAGTCGGTAACGGACAAGCTGTATGGGACTAGTCGGATAATAGTACCTGACTTATGAAGTACCCTACGTACTCGGAAACTGACTGGAACGAACGAAGAAAACTAGCGGCAGACGATAGAAGAAGACGAAGCCGGGAAATGCGGCCTACCTAAACGACCCGAGGCCCCAAGAGTTTATATATTCGCGACTCTACCCCTTTAGAGTATAAGGCAGTGGGGTTGTGTAGGCCGCCAAGACGTAGGCACACCAGTGCAATCCACGGACTACACATAAGGCCATGGCAGGGAAACCGAACCAGGCCCTACCACCGTTCACTAGGGTCGACAAAAGCTGGAGCTGAGAAGATTGAGTTGCCCATGATGTCAGTCAACGATTATACTCAACGTTCCTTGACTGATCATTGGAACCCGGCCCCGCCTTCGTCAGCCGGCAGACCAGGAACGTGAGAGACGATGGGAAGGGACTACATCACGCCTGGCGACGCCGGTGAGTCACTTCTATTTACACGTTTATCGGTAGGCGGAGTCCG
Organism: Tieghemiomyces parasiticus; assembly: GCA_027575765.1. NCBI lineage: Eukaryota > Fungi > Kickxellomycota > Dimargaritomycetes > Dimargaritales > Dimargaritaceae > Tieghemiomyces > Tieghemiomyces parasiticus. The sequence goes on from JANBPT010000211.1 coordinate 40,939, forward strand.
GCCATTTAGCATTCTCTTCAGAAGTTCCCTGACACCCACAGGCACCTTGGTACCCGATCTTGGCGTGTCTACAGGGCCTGGGTTGGGCTATAAGCCTGAAGCCCACAATCTGGCGATAAAACGGCCAGCGAAAGGGCTCGGGATTTCGTCATCCTCAGCTTAGCATTTCCTTCGTGGGAAGTGAAAACTCGAACGACAATAGCCAGTTGCTGATATCGGCGTAACGGGTAGTCCAGGCGACTGCGGTGAATTAGAGACTGGAGACCAAACCATCCGAATAGCACCTACTTTGCGAATATGGGTACAGTTGGTGGCAGTAGAGGAAGTGTAGCTAGATTGATTTTTGGCAGCCCTGGTAAGAATACGGAATTGGGGGATGGCATGTCATAGCCAAGGGCGCATTGCCGTCTACCATAAGTACGTTGGTGGGCGCTACCACGAATTTAGGCTTGAACGGCGATTATAGTTGGGCGATAATGACAATGACCGCTGTAGGAAGGTTGACGGTTTATTAGCCTGCAGAACACACTGCAGATAATACAAACGTGATTACCGAAACGAAGACGGTAGTAAAATATAACAACCACCTGCTGATCTAGGAATTATTGACCGGCAACGGTAGGACAATAGAGACGAAATTAAATAAGTACGGCGCGGCTAACGCTGGGTGCATGGTAGGCCATCTAACTAGGATCGTATTAGCCGATGAAGGCCAGATCGGCGGTCCAGACCATTACCTATAGTGGCCAATTGCTGTTTTGGCTTGCTACGTCAATATCCTCTATGGCTTGGGCCACGCATGGCTGCCGACAGGCTATTTGGGTGTATCGCAACCAGGAGAGCAAGCACATGGGTTGGCCAGGCGAAATTGTCTACACGCGTGCTGAGCCTACACGTGGTATTATCGACCGCGATTTCAAATATTGTCATTTTTTTATATATTGAGTAAGGGCGACCGTATGACTCCGGCACGCCCCTGGCTCTTCGTGGACCACTCACTGGAGACCGGCCCACCACACGCGACGTGGACCAGCGAAGGAACTGGCTTGACGGCAAAGAAAGGTTCGGGTCCGCGTACTTGCCAATTGGGCAGCACTACACGAGCTGCGCTCATTCCGCGATCCTGCCTTTTTTTTCTTTGCATTATCTACCTTCCAAGCGGTCATCTCCATTTCCGCTAATTTCTCCTCCAATCACTCTGCCTGCCAAGTGGCTGAGCGTACGTGATCTGCTACCTGACCATCGTCCTTCGATCCAGCGCGGACCTCTCGTTTCTTCCTGATCGCATTTGCTCTTTTCTCCGCCCGCCCCCTCTCTCGTGTCGTCCCAGTTTGCCCACCATGACGGTCACCAAGAACTCGAAAATGATGGCCCTGCTCAACTACCGGCTACGCATCACGGTGGTTGACGGTCGCACCATGACGGGCCAAATGATTGCGTTCGACAAGCACATGAATCTGGTACTGGCCGACTGCGAGGAGTTTCGCACCGTTAAGGAGAAAAAAACCAAGGCCAAGAAGGACGCCGACGATCAAACCGAGGCCGCCGACCAGCCTACTGCCACTCCACGCGTCCAGAAGCGCACGCTGGGTTTGGTCATCCTCCGCGGTGAGCTCGTGGTTAGCATCAGCGTTGACGCTCCCCCGCCGCCCTCCGCTGCTGAAGCGCGGGCCAAGGCCGCGCAGATGCCCGCTGGGCCCGGCATGGGCCGACCAGCCGGTCGTGGTCTGCCCATGGGCATGGCCCCGCCTGGTATGATGCCGCCTCCGGGTCTCGCGGGTCCCGTCCGTGGTGTAGGCGGCCCAGCTCCATCGACGATGCAGCCTCACGGTCCGCCGGGCTCTGGCCCGCCTCCACCAATGCCCCCGTACGGTCGTCCCGGTATGCCCCCCGGCCCGCCGCCCCCAGGCTTCCGCCCCGGCCCCGGTGGCCCTATGCCCCCAGGTTTCCCCCTCGGCCCGCCCCCCGCCGGGTTTCGCCCGCCGCCCCACATGCCCTACCCAGGGATGCGCCCCCCGGGTCCGGGGATGGGCGGTGCGCCCCCGCCGGGTTACCCCTATGGAGCTCCGCCACCGGGGTACATGCCGCCGCCCGGTTACCGGCCACCCCCGGGCGCTGGTCGGGGCCAGTAGCTGTACTGTACCTCACCCTGGAGGTGACCATTTTGCCATGCTGGATCACTACCTGACTATTTGAATTGCAGTTCTGGAATGGCGGTCATTTTGATGGGTTACAATTCCCCAACATTGGCTTGTTTGTACTTTGATAACCCGCAGGTGCCATTGGTATGCCAAGCAGCGGGCGTCTTTGGGTGGCACGCTATATCTGAAAATGCCATCCAGGCGTTGGCTGCAGTCAGGTCGAACAGACGACACTACGAAGTAAAACAATAGCGGTCAGACCGCGTAGGTTCAGCATGTTAATCCCATTGGGATGATAGTCGCCATGAATGAAAATAAATGTGCCCTTACCCTCATGGCAACAGCGCTAATCGTTTGACAGGTTCGTTTGAGGAGTGCAGTGGGGTTGAAGCGTACCTGTTTTTATTATTTTCCCAGATCAAACAAACACGTCTGAGGATCCGACGTGTTTGACGGCCTAGTATCAGGCCATACCTAACATCAATAATATCGGATGCGACGGGCGTCCTGGGTCACTTCAAAAGGCACATCAGACACCTGGGGCTGGTTACATTGATAGCTGGGTACGACTTGCACCTCGGAGCTGGTGGGCGAGGCTACTGACCACCAAGAGACCTGAAGCTTCGTGTTTTCTCAGTTTGACAGTCAAGTCCCCAGGCCTGCCGTCGTACGGAGGGAAAGGAAACAGGATGGAGTAGTGTTTCCGCCTATCATTGGTTAGACCGTCCCTTATCCGCCAAGGATCGCAGCGGCTACCCAACTGCCTGATAGTCCGGAAAATAGGCTTGGTCCAGTCCACACCAAGCGTAGCACAGGGACGGCGACCCGCACCACGCAGCCAATGACCCGCGTAGGAGTCCCCCCTACTGCAGCTTGGCCGTCACGACCCGCTGCAGACACCTCAGCCCCTCCCCTCCCGCATGGCCGGCCCATTCTCCAGTCCAGAATATATATGGTACTACTTATCCACCTACCATTAACCTGCACCTCATGTTCGGCCACGCCAACCGTTTGGCCTTTTTTCTGCCTTCAGACCTGCACGGCGTCTAACTTTTTCCCTCTTCTTGCTTTTAGACTCTAGTGTCGCCGATTTCGTAATCAAACTTACCAGCTCCTTAATCGCCACGGAGTCTTCTCATTCACGAAACCTACTCCCTCCCGCCCAGTGTTCAATACCGTCTCTAGTACACCATGTGCGGTATTTCAGGTCTCATTCTCTCCAACACCAAGGGGATGGCTTGTCCCGACATTTTTGAGAGTCTCGGGATGCTCCAGCACCGTGGTCAGGTAAGACCCTCGTCGACTATTACTGATTAGTCAAGGGGCAGTGAGGAAGGCAGAGCGGACTGGCTGTCACCCTGGGAATCCCCTTTGCTCCGAATCACAATACCGGGGCCGGCCCGCCTGGCTTTTACTCCACCGCCCGGCGTCGATGCACTTTATTTATTCGGCGTTGTTAATGTCAAAGGTTCCATGGCTTACCGTGCTTGAATTTAATTTGCTCACGATTATCACCCCTTACATCTGGTCTACCGTGGGCGTGGCTCACCCCCTTCTGGATAATATAGGATGCCGCCGGTATCGTGACCTCTGGGCCCAACGGCCGCCTCTACCAGTGCAAGGGCAACGGCCTGGTCCGGGATATTTTCGACGAGAATCATCTGCGGCCGCTGGTCGGTTACATGGGGGTCGGGCATGGTAAGTAACCTACCTGGTCAGTCGACGTTGCCCACTATACGCCAGCGTGTGGCAGTGTAGTACCATCGGTCACGACCTATACAATTGAAGAAACCAATCTAACGAGGAGCGCTGATTAATTAGCTTCGGTTAAGCCGTGGGAAGGTGTGGACGCTTTGGCCACTACCGCGTACTTAATGTACATGTACATATATATATCTATATATTGCGGATATGCTCCTTTCCACGCCTTCCGCTTTCGGCCGCTTGTGTTTGGGAGTTGTATAGCGTGTGGTTAAGATAATTAGTGCCCGCCATCGCATATTCCCTCCCCTCTTTATTGGTGCTAATCGCCCACATGCCACCGTACCTGTTCCACACCCCTTCCAATTGACCACCCCTCGTAGTACGGTATCCTACCGCCGGTAGTTCGGCCCACGCCGAAGCCCAGCCTTTCTACGTGAACAGTCCCTATGGTCTGGTTTTGGCCCACAACGGCAACCTGGTCAACGCTGAAGAACTCCGCCACTTTTTGGATCATGAGGCCCACCGCCATATCAACACCGACTCTGACAGCGAACTTCTGGTCAATATCCTAGCCAACAACCTACAGGCTACCGGCAAGTTCCGCGTCAATGAGGAGGACTTGTTCAACTCAATCCGTGATCTGTTCAAGCAGTGCCACGGCGGTTACGCCTGTGTAGGCATGATTACGGGTAAGTGGAGTGAAGATTGGCGCGCTCCAGCCTGAGCGGTGCCAACTACTGCCATCCTATTAGCAGGATCCGCTCGCTACAGATTGCTTGAATGGCTAATTCCCCTATCCGGTACCCTTGCCCCTTCCATCGCCTCTATCCTCGTCACCGCCTACACAGCCTACGGCTTATTCGCTTTCCGGGACCCCAACGGGATCCGCCCCTTAGTCTACGGCCGCCGCCAGAACGGTACGGGCTACGACTACATGTTCGCATCAGAGAGCGTGGTTCTAGACTCGCTGGGCTTCACAGACGTGGCGGATGTACTCCCGGGCGAAGCCATCATCGTAACCAAGCACGCGGTCAGCAAACGTCACCTGATCCAGGACCAGATTTTCTCGCCCTGTGTGTTTGAGTACGTTTACTTTGCACGCCCGGACTCCATCATTGACGGTATTTCGGTGTACAAGTCGCGCTTAGAGATGGGCGAGGCGCTAGCCGAGCAGGTGCTGCGCAAGCTAGGGCCCGATAACGACATTGACGTAGTCATCCCAGTACCAGACACGAGCCGCGTGTCGGCGCTGCAGCTGTCCTACAAGCTCAACATTCTGTTCCGTGAGGGCTTTATCAAGAACCGGTATGTGGGGCGGACGTTCATCATGCCCGGCCAGGAGATGCGCCGCAAGTCGGTGCGGCGCAAGCTGAACGCTATGGCCCTCGAGTTTGCCGGCAAGAACGTGCTGCTGGTTGACGACTCCATCGTACGTGGTACCACCTCACGCGAGATTGTCCAGATGGCTCGGGACGCTGGCGCCAAGAAGGTGTACTTCGCCTCGTGCGCTCCGCCCATCCGTTATCCGAATGTGTATGGTATTGACATGCCCACGTCAGCCGAGCTCGTCGCCCATGAGCGGACCGAGGAACAGATCGCCGAAGCCATCGGCGCCGATACCGTCATCTACCAAGGTCTTGAAGACCTCGTGCGCGCCTGCCGTAAACTTAGACCCGACATTACTCAGTTCGATACCTCGGTGTTTGACGGTACCTATGTCGCTGGAGATATTACTCCAGATTACCTTCGTGACCTCGAGAATCTACGGAATGATAACGCCAAGAACGGCGGATCAGCCATTGAGAAGGCCCCTGAGACGATCGGCCTTCACAATAGTTACCGCCCGAAATAGGCTGGATCATTCGATCACTTGATATTCGGGACATCCCCATGCACCTCTTTACCCCCCTCTTTCCATTCCACTACGACATTTGGCTCTTTAAACGCTGCATTTGGGTCCGAATTTTACGTTTATTTTTTAATTGGCAACTTTTTTCATATTAACCCCCCTGTTGAGCATTTTGACTAGATCAGGTCAAGATGTTCATTTCCGCTCCTCGCTGCGATACACTGCCTCGGGTGGTCCGTTAATACCTACATTTAGCTTTTCAACTTCTGTGTAGATAAAAAATAGTAAAAAGAGCCGAACAGCTTGCACATGCGCAGCCGCTTCTGTCAGTGCTTAAACCCTAATAGCCGTTAATATTTGCAGTACTTCCTTAATACCCTGGTATAGTAGTCATTTGCCATGTGAGATGAGGGCAGATAGGGCCATTTAGATTGCAGTCGGCATCCAAAAGCTGACTTTCCGCAGAACCCTGCAAGCCACCGCGATTCCACACGGGAGCAAGCACTGCCTTCTCAACACCTATGATCGGCCAGGTCAAACACACCAGGAACCCTCTATGACCGACTATCGAGACCCAGTCAAGTCCCGGCCTTACACACATTTCCCGGCTATATAAGCCCACATACCTAACTACTAATGTCTTTATCTTACCATTGTATCTATATTGCACATATCGCAATAAACTCGCCCCTTGGGAGTCTCGCCTGCCACCACACTGGTTGTTCATCCAACACTTAGAGCGTCAACCGTGCCTAGAATCTACACCGCCGTTGCCCATGAGTGGCTGATTCAAAAGGAATAGTCCATGAGACGCCATGTGGCCCTCCCACCCTAGTTGGTGTGATATTTTCCTTATTCCTTTCGGTTACGGTTCGATAGATTTACCACGTGGGCACTTGGCGTACATCTACTACCAGTTCCTTTGTCACTTATCCCTCGTAACAATTGCCATTCGAAACACAACCTTATTAGCCAACTTATTCTCATCAATCCCGCGTTAAAGACCACACGTTAATTTTATTGAAGGGGGCGAGGATACACAGGTAGCGTGCTGCCAAGTAGTAACGGGTCCGGTGTGTCACTGCTCCACCCATCTCCATAGGGTTGATTACGTTATACACGTGTGCATTGTCGAAATCGAGCACTCGCATTCCATTATACACTCTCCGTGTGCTCAACTTTTAAAACTTCCCTCAGAATCGCATATGATAACATCCAACCGTTGGATGCACTTCGAAGGTTACCCCACCCAATATCTACCTCAGATAACAGCTTACGAGCAAAGCAGTTAGTCTACCTGCCATCTAAAATAGAATATGTTAGAATCAATTAGTGTTTTGGTGTCAAAATTGAACAAAAAACAAGAAACCTACAAATTTAAGATAAAAAAATGGAAAAAAATCTCAAACTGAATGAAGATAACAGGGGTATTGAGATATTAACCAACCTACACCCTTGTCGCATTGCGCATCTTCACCTTAGCCGCGCCTAACCCGCCCAACTTAACGGCCAGTCACCTCGCGGACCCACAACCGGGCGTTGACATACAAGTGGAACCAGGGTGAGTTCTCACCCCAGTTACTAGCGAAGCCGGGCGGTGACCACGAGAGCGCGGAGGTACGGGTGACGCGTTCCGGGTGAGGCATCATGGCCAGCACGCGACCGTTCGGTGTAGTAAGACCGGTAATACCGCGCGGGGACCCGTTGGGGTTAAACGGGTACCGCTCGGTGATCTCGCCGTGGCTGTCAACGTACTGCAGGGCAACCAGACCGTCCTGGATACAGGCCTCCATGGCGCGCTGGCGGTCGGTGTGAGTAGCCCCGGGAAACACGGCGCGGCCTTCGCCGTGGGCAGAGGAAATGGGGATTCGGGACCCCACCATACCACGTAAAAAGATACACGGGGCGCGCTGCGAGTCATCACTACTTCCACTACCGGTCGTCGGCGGAGAAGCAGTAGCCGGAGAGGATGACGAGGAAGACGGAGCCGTCGCGCCTGCAGTCGGCGATTTGTAGTAAATGTTGCCGGTCGGGTTGACCTTGACCATCGGGAACCGGGCCTCGAACTGCTCGCTCTTATTCTTAACGAACCGCGGCCAGTTCTCGGTGCCAGGGATGAGCTCCTTGATCTGGGACAGGAACTGGCATCCGTTGCACACGCCCAACAGGAAGGTGTCCTGGCGGCCGTTAATAAAGTGGTCCAACTGGGCCCGGCCGCGGGCCGAGAGGAGGGCCGACATGGCCCACCCGGTGGCGGCGCCCAGGACGTCACCGTACGCGAATCCGCCGCAGGCCGCCAGCCCAACAAAGGAATCAAGGGTGACGCGACCAGTCAGGAGGTCGGACATGTGCACGTCAGCAACTTCAAACCCGGCGCTGAAGAAGGCGTGGGCCATTTCAATCTGGCCGTTTACACCTTGCTCGCGGACGATGGCCACGCGGGGACGGACGAGCTGCGGGTTAGCGACGGGATCGGCGATGGACTGCAGGGTGACGGCGTCGTCCTCGGGGGTGAAGGTCAGTCGGTAGTGGCTGCCCACGTTCCGACGGTCGCTGATGGACTCGTACTCCTGGTCGGCGCACTCGGCGTGGTCACGGCGGCGTTGCATCTGGTGCGACGTGGCCGCCCAGGTCTGGTGGGCCGCGCCTACGGAGGAGTGATAGAGGACAGTACCCTGGTACGTGAAACGGATATCATTGGCCTCGTCGTCCGCGGCGGTCGGGCCGAAAGCCGGCGCGCCAATCTGACCCAGTACATGTAAGTGTTCAACGGGGAAACCGTGGGCAGCGAACACGGCCCGGAAGTCGTCCAGGTGCTCATCACTGACCTGAACCACCGCGCCCAGCTCCTCGTTAAACAGGGCGGCCACGGGATCGTCACCCAGCGGGGTCAGATCGACATTGACCCGCACGCGGGAGGCCAGAACCATTTCCACCACGGTGGCGAAGAGGCCGCCGTCGCCGCGGTCGTGATAGGCCAGAACGAGACTGTCCCGCCCGGCGTAGGCCTGCTTGGCGGCCACCAGGTTATCTTGGCCCAGATCGCTGCTAAGACGGCAGCGAGCAGGCTTATGCGTCCCACGCACATTGTCCTTCTGAGGGGCGTTGACGTAATCTAAAATCCTGGGCGCGTTCGTGTCGACCAGGTGCCGGCGGCACGCGGTCAGGGCTGCGTAGAAGGCCTTGAGGTGGGCCGGGTTCACCACATCAGGGGCCTCGGTACCCAGGCGGTTGTACACCTGGGCGAGGGTCGAGCCACCGAGACGCTGGCGGCCCGCGGCCAGATCAATCAAGACCAGGGAGGTGTGTTCCGACACGTGGGCGTAACCCGGGACTGCCGGGTGCTGCAACTGCGGAGTCAACGACCGGCGCACGTCGGTGACTGGGGCGAAGGCGGTGATGATCAGGGAGAGCGGGGACACCACTTCCACCTTTTTGGTTTTCTGTTCATCACCGTCGGCCTTCTCGGACCAGGCCATCTTCATACTCATTGAGTCCTTGCCGACAGGGATGGCCACGCCAAGGGCCGGGCACAGGTCCATCCCGACGGCCTGCACTGCTTGGTAGAGGGCCGAACCTTCGCCGGTCTCCTGGGCAGCGCACATCCAGTTGGCCGACAAGCGTACCTGGTCGAGGGATGAGACGTCGGCAGCGGCCAGGTTCGTTAGGGCCTCCCCAACGGCCATCCGAGCGGAGGCGGCGGGGTTGAGCAGAGCCAGGGGTGGCCGTTCACCCATGGCCATGGCTTCACCAGCGCACGTGGTGGCCTCCGTGACGCAGTAAGGCGAGTCCTGGTGGTAGGTGGCAGCGGTCACAGCCACGTCGGCCACGGGTACCTGCCAGGGCCCGACCATTTGTTCCTGGGCTACTAGGCCCGTAACGGATCGGTCGCCGATCGTGACGAGGAAACCCTTGCCGGCCACCGCAGGGAAGGTGAGCACACGCCGGGCGGCGTCCGCGACCCGAGCGGCCAGGGTGCTGGGGGCGGTGGTCACGTGGGTCGCCAGGGTACTGTCGAACGCAGTGGGCCGGCGGACCACGGTGGTATCGGTGCGGTGCATGCGGGGCGGCTTCCCAAACAGCACGTCCATGGGCAAGTCAATCACGTGGTAGTTGGGGGTGCCTTGCTGGGTGCGGTCGGTAACACGTAGGTAGAGCTCGGCGGTGGCCTCGCCTACCACGGACATGGGACACCGCTCTCGGTCCACAATGGCACGGAATCGGGCAAGACGGTCCGGATGTACGGCACACACGTAGCGTTCCTGCGACTCATTACACCAGATCTCCATGGGCGACATGCTGGGGTCGTCCACCAGGATGTCGCGCAGTTCGATTTGGGCGCCTAGTCCACTGTCGTGGACAAGTTCTGGGAGGGCATTGGATAGACCGCCAGCACCCACGTCATGGATGAATAAAATGGGGTTCTGGTCGACGTCCAGGGCGCTGCAGGCGTCGATTACCTGCTGGCAGCGCCGCTGCATCTCGGGGTTCTCGCGCTGCACGGAATCGAAATCCAAGGCGGCCGAACTAGCACCGGAGGTCATCGAGGAGGCCGCACCACCACCCAAGCCGATGAGCATGCCGGGGCCACCTAGGACCACCAAGTGGGCGCCTGGGGAGAAGGGGTATTTCAGCATGTTCTCCTCGCGTACGTTACCAACGCCGCCGGCGATCATGATGGGCTTGTGGAACCCCCGGTAGCGATGTGTTTGAGTTTGGCCGTCCGCGGCCGCCGGAGCATCCTCGTATAAGGTCGATTCATGCGCGGCGAAAGTGCGGAAGAAGCCCGTGATGGCTGGCCGACCAAACTCGTTGTTAAATGCGGCGCCGCCGAGAGGGGCCTCGAGCATAATGTCAAGTGGACAGGCGATGTGGGTGGGGCGGCCTAGGGTCCGGAGAGCCGAGGTGTCTTCCCAGGGCTGAACGAAACCGGGGATCCGGAGATGGGAGACGATGAACCCGGTCAGGCCGGCCTTGGGTTTGGACCCGCGACCCACACTGCCCTCGTCACGGATTTCGCCGCCGGACCCCGTGGCGGCACCCGAGTATGGTGACACAGCGGTAGGATGGTTGTGGGTCTCGACCTTGCAGAGCAAGTGCACAGGCTCGACGGAATACTGGTAGGTGGAGAGGGCCGGGGGCTTATCAGATGATGTCACAGTGGTCTTGGCGTGGAAGCGGGCCCCCGTGACCCCGGCCAGGACGGCAGCGTTGTCGCTATAGGCCGAGAGCACGCCGTCGGGTGCCGTGGCGTGGGTATTCTTTATCATTTTGAACAGGGACAGGGGCTGCGTCTGGCCGTCGATAGACCAGGAAGCATTGAAAATCTTGTGGCGGCAGTGCTCCGAGTTGACCTGGGCGAACATCATGAGTTCCACGTCGGTGGGGTTACGGTGCAGGGCCTCGGCAGCGGCCACGGCGGTTTCGCCCACAGGAACGCCCTTGGCCGCGGCCCCGGTGAAGGCTTCTACCAAGTAGTCCATCTCATCGTCGGCCAGGGCCAGTCCCCAGGCACGGTTGGCCTCAGCCAACGTGGCGCGGGCCTCGGTAAAGTCCACGGGTTCCTGGTGCGCGCTACCTTCCAGCTCTTCCGCTAGCTCGACGGCAGCCAGGAGCGGGACACGCTTGAGAGGGCGAGGGGCGCCTAGTTCGAAAAGGGAGCTATAGCTCGGCAACTGATCCCACACGGTCTGGGTCATGCGGTCTGCGAATAGGGTCAGGAGGGGCAGGGCGCGTGAATCAGCCGGGCCAGGCACGTTCACGTCATCGGCCTCGGTGGTGATGAAATAGGCGATACCACGCTCGATGCGCTTGACGCAGTCGGCTAACTGGCAGCGGTGGGCAATATCGGTGGCCTTGGATGACCACGGCGAGATGGTGCCCTGACGGGGCAGCACCAGGAACAGCTGATGCAACGAACGTTCCTTCGGGTTGAACACCACCTTGGCTGCGGGGTCGGTGCCGTCCGAAGTGGCCGGCACGATGTTCAGGGCGTCCCGACTCAGGTATCCTTCGCTGTACATCAGCTCGGCGCCCTCCGTGGCGTTGCCCGGGGCCTGAATATCTGGCATCTGCGCCGGCATGAGTTTGCGCAATACCTGGACGTGGGGATCGGTCGACTGGCCCACGGCACGGTGGTCGGCGAACTGGAAGCCCGGTTGGAGCTCGATAAAGTGAAGATAAACCGAAGTCACGGCCGTCACTTCTGGGTGTAGACGGCGGATTTGGCGCAACATGACCTTCTGCCAAAACTCGGACAGGGCCGAGCCACCCGGCAGGATCAGCATGTTCTCCATGGTCAGGTTGAGAGGGTGGGTTGGATGGCGAGGTGCGGCGGTAAAGGGTTTGAATCAAGCTGAGGTGCTGTAAAGGAGTGGGGGGAGGATGCCCTTGCAGGGATCTATCTGTGGCACTGGGCGATCGTGAGGGCGGAGAGGTCACAGGAAGAAAAGACCGGTGGCGCGTTAGCAAGTGGAACTGAGGAGGGTCTACCAAGGCAGAGCCAGCGGACTGTGACGAGACCAGCGCGCGTGGGTGGCGTCGGCGGCGAGGTGTGGGGTGGATAGTGTTCAGCCCGGACAGGTATAGCTGAGACCCTAGGCAAGTGAGTCAGTAGGGTGCAAGCAGCGCAAGGACTGGAACCTGGGCGGGGTGTGGGGCGAACACGTGGGCGCGTTTGAAACACGACGACAAAGTGGGGAAGGGAGGAAAGGAGTATAGCATGCAACTACGGCGCTCAAAATCGTAACAGAGGGCTACGGGGCAACTTGCGGAACAGCTACGGCAGGGTGGTTGCAGCTATGAGGAGGGGGCATAGGCAGCCGAGTATTCAGATGGCAGAGGTCTGAAGAAGGCTTGGGATACAGGCCAAGGCGCAGACTGGATGAGGGCGAGAGGGGCAGGGCGGCACCCATTAAAAATAGCCAAGGAGGCCAGGGCCATCCCGGAAGAAAAAAACATGCACGGCCAGCCAACAGGGCACAAATCATGGCACCGGATGGAGGCAAATCATCCACGCTTATGAGGTCAGAGGTGACACCTAAATGGCGTATGGGCAGGAGAGATAACGGCGAAGGACACGGGGGGTTGGCTGGGCCCTTGGACTAGGATGGCGAGTAAGTATGATTCGTGGGAAGCAGGAGGTGGAATGGGGTGGGGGGTTTAGCGCAGCAGCTTGTGGTGCTGCTAAAGCTGTCCGCAATCTGCGGGTACCGTGCGATAGAGTGGCCGCGATGAACGGAGGATAAATGGCAGATGCTGGCGTGCATACCCGGTCAGCGCCATTAAATCAGGTGGCGGCGGGGTAATTTGGTGTCTGAAAATGAGTATTGGCGGGCTCTGCCCGTGCACACCAAATGGAAAAGGCGGGCCGATAAGTTGACATTGGCTGAACCAGCAACAGAGTACCGCCATATATCATCCACACGGGCTGAGGCCGCCCCTCCGTCTTGGGAAGCCCAACTCCCAGCGGGGAGCAAATATGCCCTGGGGCATTACCGGGAAAGTGCCATGGAAGCTGGCGACTCGGCCGGCACAAAAGGTTGTCTCCGTGCCGAACCGTAAGCAGCGGGGCGGATGCTTTGTATTGACATGCCTTGATCCCCTAGAGGTCAGCAGGTCAATACACTGCCTGCTCTTGGCAGCGTTGGGGTCACAGATGGCCATCGGCAGGGGGGCCCCGGCTAGCCCCCCTCCTAGATTTTAATTCATGTACTCCTCGTCTAGTGACAACAGAGGGAGCTGCCGCTTATGATATGCAAGGGGGGGTGGCCGCTCTGTCAGCTCGGAGAATTGTCGACCAATCGGAGATTTAGAACAACTGGCCACGGTGCAACCCAACAGCGCCCCTCCTCTCCCCTTGTCACTCACTCCGTGCGGATCGCCGGCCCATGATTCTAGTTAGACACCGTAGTACGGTGACGTCGCTTACCCAATTGAATGGGCAGAGGAGAGATAAAGATTTTAGGACAGTGGTGCGGCCTAGCTATCGTCTAGGGTGGTAGAGCCTCTACAGGTTAAGTTGAGAAGAGTGAGCTATTCGGCTGGACTGGCCCAATCCTTACAGTCCGAATTCATATATAAGGCGCAGCTAAAATAAACGGAGTGCAGCCTCTATCTCGCATATTGTCAGTATCACCTGACTGACCGCGGCCGCAACAGTTTGGAGGTCTTTTGACTTGCCCCTCCGTTGACATAATTGAACCCTGGCGGTTATGTGCGCCAATTAATCGATGATCTTGTAAGACCCTACCTTACATCACCTGTTCCGTGCCTGACGGCTGGCCACGACCATTAGACAATTGGATCAAAATAAATTCCCTCGGGGGGAAATGCCATTTATAACACAGGCCTAGCATTGTCGCGCCATTCCAACGCTCATACTAGACCCCTAAGTCCTTGGCCTTCGTCAAATTATTCAACACATGCCTAAGGGGATGCACGATGATGTAACCTGTCGGCATATCAACTTTTCCGGGCACACCATACCCAGTGTACAGGAGTAAACCATGAGGGATGCACCATCTGGTGATTTCAATGACGACCCAGGCGACCGGCTCTTCTCAATGTATCAAATCTTTGGCGACCATAATTATTGGTAATCGCCAGCGTCATTCATTCAACGTCCACTACCCAGCTGGGAGCCACCTCTTACTGCTTTTAGCGTCTTTGTGATAACCTACCCATCGGCGCCACGTTATGGAAAAGCCTTTTATTATGCGTTCGGCCGATATAGCCCTCTTTACACATGGCGTATAGCGCCTAATACGTGGCAAATAAACGCATAATTGCAGGTGTGCAGCTCCACCAGAGCTGTCGTTCAATTGAGCCGGCTTGGATTGTCTTTAAAGAACTATTCCTACTACCCCTTTAACAACACTTCGAGTGTCTATACCCTATGTTGCTTTACGTAGAAATTTGGGGCTTGTAATGATTGTAAAAAAGGAAAATTTTATAATAGTCATCACCATGTTAGGGGGGGCTTTCCAGAGTAAAAATAAAACATAAAAATGGGGTCTGTTTTTCAAAGTGTAGAAAGGGATAAATAAGAAACAACGGAGGGACACAGGTCAGCGGGAGTAAACCCCTAAACAATATTTACAATAGGCCGAGATCAGCATTGCCTGAGAGGATAGTGAACCATGAGAAAATCAGGTGCACATATCAAGATACCAAAGACAATCAGTGGTAAATAGAGTAATATATACACATTCTCTTGGTAGCAGTATACTTAGTTCTTCAGGACGGTCTTCTCGCCAATGTAGGTGGCAGTACCGACCGCGGCACCGACGACATTCGGGTGGCTGGCACCGGCCTTCTCGGAGATGTGCTTGGCGGCGTAGCCAGCAGCAGCCGCGGCGAGCAGGT